>JANAVB010015327.1:0-26658 GCA_029216955.1 Iris pallida | reverse complement strand
TAGTATAATGGATCCGAACATGACACATGATGACAGGATCAATAGCAGGGGGCCAGCCCACTCCCAATCATGTCTATACAATACAGAAAATAAGATCGAACAATGCACCCATATACCAGAAAATCTATGAATAACATCTCATGATAGGATCCGACGTAAACTAGTCCGTGTATTATCGTGTCAAAATAAAGTAAAATACTACACGAATCGGATATAGTAAATATCAGACAATAAAAACTATCAGAAAATATACACGCCTGATACCCTGAGCAACTAATATGTATAGATGTCCAAACTGGAGTCACAGAGTCCTATTTAGAGTAGTACAGGTTACAATGAGTTCATGATATAATAATTAAAGTTTATAATACAATCTACATGATACTAGGCCTCTCTAGATCAAAAGTCAACTCTTAGTCAAACTAAGTCAACATGGTCAACTGTCTAGTCAAAGGGGTCAACTCTATCTAAGCTAGTCATAATTCTAACCATAGACCCACATACTCTAGGATACCTTATAGTACTATATCATATACATATATATCATGCATGAATTCTCAACAAGCCACATATACTATGGTATCCTAAATCACATATATCATCTATAGATACTATCCACTTACCCTTAGCCCATATTTCAAATACCTTAACTATTAGTTAATACCTTAGTTCAAGGGTCAATACCTTGCGTAAACTAGATTTTCTATTCCATTCTAGTTAATACCTCGTTTCTAGGTCTATAACTTAAAGGTATGAGCCATAATAGTTAATATTACCAAGTATCAATACATATATCTTACATCTCTACTAGTTAACTACTATATAGGATTATTTTAGCTAATTATCCTTATATATACATGAATGTACCCAATGCCTATTACATATACCATTGCCTTTACCTACCCATAACATATACCAATATACCCTTTATCCATATCTAAATACTTACTCTTTACCTATATTATATACATATATCCATATCCTACTATAGACCCATATCGCTAACCATTTATCCATTACTATACCCTCATACATGTTTGTCTATACTTACCTATGGTGTTTGGTTATATATATATATATATATATATATATATATATATATATATATATATATATATATATATATATATATATATATATATATATATATATATATATATATATATATATTGTGGCATCAAGATACCCATATACCATATCCACATTGTATAATATATCCCTTATACTATATGCATAAATATATATCCCTTATACAATATATGCATAAATATATATCCCTTATACAATATATATATATATATATATATATATATATATATATATATATATATATATATATATATATATATATATATATATATATATATATATATATATATATATATATATATATATATGTATATATATATGTATCCTATAATATTTGTATCTATATGATACCTATATGAAATACATATGTGATATTGTATCCTTGTTATTCTATGCATATCCATGAGTTACCTTGCTACTAAGGTATTTATCTTTACCCTTAGAATTACTTTAACTACCTATATATATACATATACGCTTATATATACGTATATAGATAACATATTCTTAGGATACTATGTTCTACCTAATACTTGACATATCCTATACCATGATATGTCATGATACCTTAATTCATTAAGTATTCCATATTTTTACACCATGTCTTGGCTACCTTACTTATACCCTATGTAACATAACATGTATTCTAGTATCTTATTTCTATATGTACATATACCTATAGATATCTACCCTTAATCTTCGATACATATATGCATAAATATGTATCCTAGGTTACCTACAATTGATACCAAGATATCTATATCCTTATCCTATGACATGTATATACTCATTCATGCTACTCTTAGCACTTAACACCTTGATATTATCTGTTACCTAGTTCTGATACCCGATATCTTAGTATCTTGACCAATACCTTATCCTCCAATACCTTATCCTTTCATATATATCCAACTAACTAATACTAATACTTGATACCAAATAGGATATCTTACTCAAGTATCAATACTCACTTATCCTTACTCATGATACTTGAGTGTCACGATACCAATATCCTCATGACACGCAAGTATCACACTAGTACCTTGCTAACAACTTTAATACCTTGACACATAACTTATCTATATTTGGCTTACTTGATAATCATTGGTATCAACATTAACACACAATAACTAATACATATTACCTAAATAATCAGAGGCCACCGAAATAATCGCAGCAAGTGGCTTATCCCATTCACCAGACGGTCGCTACCCGTCTAAATAAAGTGCACTAACAATACCGTAAACGAATCCCTCCTAGGCCGAACGGTCCCAGCGCCCTGGCGCGCCGCGTTCGAGGGAATACCCATGCACGGGCTTTATATCTTTAAGTCTATTTAACCATGCAACGAATCTTATATTGTATACAACCAAGCAAGTTCACTTATCTCTATTTCAATTGGCACAACGCCCGAATGTTCTCAACGAACGCCCGTAGGCCGCGAACATTTCGAAGGGCACCATGCCGCATTATCATCTCGCCTTTCTTCCGTTAACTTTCTATTGTTCTTACGTTTCATACTTCGTTTTAATGTTCAATGGCATCATGCCTCCAACTCAATGCTCGTCAACCGAACGACCCGAAGGTCCCGAACACCTTTCGAGGCATTATGTCATATCCGACAGTTCCGTCACATTCATGCCACAACTGTATTCTTTCGCAACGAAGCCATCTTCTATTATCCCGTGCACGTAGGCACGTTTCGACCGTATTTTGATGTTCTATGACTTAGCATTCAATGTCCGTGGCTTGCGCGCTAGGGCGCTCGCCTTTGCGATATCCAATGTTCCATAGCGACTCGTACGTTTGCCGTACGATTCATTTCAATTATTCTATCTAGTGTTCGATACGCACTACGTTTATCTCTCTATCGAGCCACACCCGTGGCGTTGATAGGTTAACTCAGCATACAATGATATATTTGACTTATCGAATGAAGGAGTAAAAAGAAGTCAATCCTCCCACCTTTAGTCGATACGCCTTAGTCGTTTCGCCGAGCCGATGCGGCTCGATTTCATAACTCCGTCGCACGGCCGCTCTCCTGACTTAGCCATTCGAGCACTTCATGCTTATTGAGTTTGTACATCCGATTTGCCTTAGTGTGCCAATGCTTCTGTCCATCGCAAGGCGACGATTTGCTTTCGTGGACCCCTTACTGAATAAGGCAAAAGATCGACCTCTAACATTTCAGCGTAAACATATAGCCTGCACATGAATCCAACTAAAATCAATACTTGCATCGATTCGGACTTGCGCCTTGGTCGATTCGATTTCTTAGAATCTTCGAGCCGTCTCAACGCACTTATCCTTCGAGGCAACGCGGCGCTACGCATCGATTCACTCGATGCATTCTTTGGGACAAGGCAACTCTTCGCATCGACTTAGTTTAATGCATTGCTCGGGACAACTTAACACTTTGTATTGATTCGCATCGATACGTAATCGGGTCAACGCAACTCTTCGAGTCAACGACTCAGCATAATGCACCGTGCGGAGCGGGGCATTACAGTATATCTTATACAGGTACATTTATACTGTGTTAGATGTATGTGACCTAGGATAGCATTCTACCGCCGACAGTACGGCGTAGGCTGGACGTACCCACTTTTCGTGCCCCTACACTGGGTGCGGATCATGACACGTTTTTAGTGGTGGCCCATACAGGTCTAGAGAGTCACAATTAGTACGATTTTGTAGTGGTACTCGAACTATAGTAGTATCACTACAGCCTGCAGTAGGATATAGGATATATGTTTTTGAGGTACTCAATCACATTTAGGAAAAACTCTTATCTAAATTCATGCCCTCTAAATTCTTGTTGATATTGCTTTCCTTTGAAATAAACTGTCCTCCTTTGATTATATCGCTTCTTTCTCAGTATTCATTTTCATGTTTGATCTGTCTCCAGGATGGTGCAGACACGATCTCATCGTTCCGGCCCAGGGGATACCACCGAGAGGTCTGCCACTTCTCGCCCGATTCGACAGAGCCCTGGGACCGCAGCTTCCCTTGTTCCTTCTCATGTTGGAGCATATATGTCGCATTTGGGGGTACACCTCTACCTATTCGGAGGCCTACCCCACTCATCCTAGAGGTATCCTAACAGCAGCCACCTTTAGAATCAATGGATACAGCTCAACTTTTTGCCTTCTTCCAGCAGATGATGGAGGCCCAGCAGCGTCAGTCTGCTGATTTTAGGTAGGGCATAGACAATGCCCACCAGCTAGCTATGACGACAGTGGAAAGGGATATCGCCCAGCCGTAGGGAGGACAGATACAGCAGTACCAGCCGAGGACCCCGGGCATTCAGGACTTCCAGAAGATGCAGTCGAAAGATTTCAAGGGTACTGAGGGTATCCTATATGCCGACGACTAGATCGAGCACATAGAGGATATCTTCTGCCTGGCACTGATACCAGCTGGAATCCAGATAGAGGCGACGGGCAGCCAGATGTAGGACCTTGCCCGTATATGGTATCAGACTGACCCTAGAGTGGATACGGAGGGGCAGACATGGGAGGCTTTCAAGAAAATTTTCAAGGAGAAGTTCTTTTCCGACACAGTACTCGACGCCTTAGAGACGCAGTTTGAGAGAGTGGTTCAGGAAAACTAGACAGTGGAGGAGTACGCCGGTGAGTTCTGCCACCTAGGCAGATTTGTTGAGGGCCTTAGCGAGACAGCGAAGGCTAGGAGGTTCAGGAAGGGTTTTGTCAAAAAAGTCAAGTCTTTGACCAAGAGTGACAGAAATGCCACCTTTGAAGAGATTCTGTCAGAATCCATGGCAGCAGAGGACGACCTTGAGCTGAAGCTGAAGAGAGATCGTGATGCGCATGGAGCCAGTAGAAGTAGAGGTCCGGCCAATAGGTCCTATTTTTAGCAGCATCACCAGCAGAGGCCATTCCAGCAGCAGTTTCAGGGGCAGGGCCATGCACCTTTCTCAGCAGGTGCAACAGCAGCCGAGACAGTAGTAGCAGCAGGCACCCAAATACCAACCAGCCATCAGTTGCACCTTCTGCAAGAAGCCAGGGCACGGGTGGAACGATTGCAAAAAAAGGCTAGGAAAGTGTCTGATGTGTGGATCGTCGGACCATCAGATGAGAGACTGTCCCATAGCTGCAGTTCGTCCGACACCAGGGAGAGGAGGAGCTAAGGCTCCAGTAGGCCAGCAGAGGGAACCACCGTTGCAGACACAGCATCAGAGGTTCATCCATCACCAGCAGCAGGCCAGGGAAGGCCAGCAGGGGTGAGCTTTCGCCATGGCAACTGAGGATGCAGAGGCCATAGGAGATCTGATTGCAGGTTATATTCTTCTCGACTCTATTTTTGCATTTGCATTGTTCGATTCGGGTGCTTCCCATAGTTTTGTGTCTGTATTATTTGCTGTTAGACACTATCTTATTTCTGAATCGTTGCCTAGGACTTGAAAGATCACGAATGGGGGTGGCATTATCCTAGTTTGTGATATTTGCAAGGATCAGAGAGCTGTTTTGGGAGGCCGAGAGCTTGATGTGAGTTTGCTTGTAATGTTATTACCGAACTACGATATTGTACTCGATATGGATTGGTTGAGCAGACATCACGCCAGTATAGATTGTCGCGGAGGCAGAGTTCTTTTCAGAGTGTCGGGAGAGCCAGAGTTCGAGTTCGCCAGCCGGGAGGTGGAGCAGAGCAGCAGAGTTTTCTGCGGAGTTTCAGTAGAGGAACAGACAGTGCTACATCCATTAATAGCAGAGTTCATGGATGTCTTTCCGGAGGACTTGCCAGGACTACTACCGGACAGAGATGTGGAGTTCTCTATAGACCTGGTGCCCGACGCAGAGTCGATATCTCAGCACGTCTGTAGGGTGAACAACAGCGAGTTGGTGGAGTTAAAAAAATAAGTGGATGAGTTGTAGGACAAGGGCTTCATCCGATCAAGTTCTTCACCATGGGGTGCACCTGTGCTTTTTGTGCCAAAGAAGGATGAATCGGTACGGATGTGTATTGACTACAGGGCACTCAACAACCTTACAATCAAGAAAAAGTACCCGCTGCCGAGGATCGATGATCTCTTCAATCAGTTGAGTGGAGCGATGGTATTTTCTAAAAGTAATCTGAGATTAGGCTACCATCAGGTGAAGGTGAAGAAGGAGGATATCCCGAAGACAGCATTCAGGATGCGGTATGGCTAATTTGAGTTTATGGTGATGCCATTTGGGTTGACTAACGTCCCGGCGGTGTTAATGAACCTGATGAACAAGGTGTTCCAATAGTACTTGGACAAGTTCGTGGTAGTGTTCATCGACGATATCTTGGTGTACTCGAAGACCCCAGAGGAGCATAAGGAGCACTTGAGAGTGGTTCTGGAGACTCTCAGGAAGGAGGAGCTTTACGGCAAGCTCTCGAAGTATGAGTTCTTCCTAGATCGAGTTGATATCCTAGGTCATGTTGTGACTGGGATGGGATCTCAGTCGACCCGAGAAAGATCACGGCAGTTGAGGCGTGCACTGCTCTGAGTTCAGTTGTAGCGATCAAGAGTTTTCTTGGATTAGCAGGCTACTACAGGAGTTTCATTCAAATTTTCTCCCGAGTTGCAGAGCCGTTGACTAGGCTGACCCGGAATGACACAGAGTTTATCTGGTTAGAAGAGTGTCAGGTCACTTTTGATGAGTTGAATAAGCGGTTGACGATAGCTCTGATTCTGACATTGCCATCAAGATCAGGCGGGTTCACTATCTATAGTGACGCCTCAGGGAAGGGTTTGGATTGTGTCTTACAGTAGCATGGAAAGGTAATTGCCTATGCTTCCAGGCAGTTACATCCGCATGAGAAGAACTACCCTACCCACGACTTGGAGTTAGCGGCAGTTATTTTTGCTCTGAAATTGTGGAAATATTATTTATACGGAGAGCGAGTGGAGATTTTTACAGACCATAAGAGCTTGAAGTATGTGTTTACCCAGAAAGAGCTCAACATGAGGCAGCGGAGATGGTTGGAGCTGATGAAGGACTTCAACATTACATTGTAGTATCATCCAGGAAAGGCCAACGTGGTTGCCGACGTCTTGAGCATGTATCCGGTAGCCATGTGTTTGACAGCAGACCGTTATTTGTTAGCAGATCTGGAGAGCCTATAGATCGAGGTGATAGTGCCGGGAGTTGAGATACAGATGTGTAGATTGCAGATTCAGTCGAACTTGATTGAGAGGATGAAGTTGACTCAGTTCGATGATGTCGCACTGCGGTGTATCCGAGAGCAGGTTCGAGCAGGACTTGTTGAGGAGTTCGTCATTACATAGGATGGCGCATTGAGGCACGATTCCAGACTGTGTGTGCCCAGTAGAGACCTTCAGGAGTAGGTTATACAAGAGGCCCACCGTTCTCAGTACTCTATGTATCCAGGTGCCAACAAGATGTATAGAGATCTGAAGGAGCATGTATGGTGATATGGGACGAAGCAGGAGGTAGCACGCTTCGTAGCTAGATGTTTGGTCTGCCAGCAGGTAAAGACAGAGAGGCAGAGGCCAGGAGGACTATTACAGCCATTGTCTATTCTAGAGTGAAAGTGGGAGCACATCACGGTGGACTTCGTTTCAGGATTGTCGTGTATACCATAAGAGAAAGACGCGATTTGGGTCATCGTAGACAGGTTGACCAAATCAGCCCACTTCTTGCTATTCAAAGTGGATTTGTCTACGGAGAAGCTAGCATAGATGTACGTGCATCAAATTGTTAGACTTCATGGAGTTCCGATGATCATTGTATTGGATCGGGATAGTCGCTTTACTTCATATTTCTGGTGGAGTCTGTATACTAGTTTGGACACTCAGCTCAAGTTTAATACTACATACCACCCTTAGATGGACGGGCAGTTAGATAGGACTATTCAGACACTCGAGGACATGCTACGGACCTGTGTCATGGACTTTGGAGGTTCCTGGGAGGATCATTTGCACTTGGTACAGTTTGTATACAACAACAGTTTCCAGGCCAGTATTGAGATGTCACCATTCGAGGCGTTTTACGGGCGTAGATGTCGTACTCCCTTGTCTTGGGATGACGTTGGAGAGCGAGCTTTATTGGGACCTAAAATGGTTGTGGACGCAGCCGAGAAGGTGAAGCTCATCAGGGATTGACTTCGGGTGGCGCAGGACAGACATCGGCATTGGACCGATAGCCACCGTAGACATTTGGAGTTTGAGGTACAGCTTAGAGATATGATTAGGATTTGGATTGGTTTAATTTTGTGATTTTGATTATCATGTTTGATTATTATAGTTAATTTGAGACCTTGTTTGTTATAGGTTGGAGATCTGGTATTCTTAAGGATATCTCCGACACGTGGTACTATACGCTTTGGTGGAGGTGGAAAGCTTAGTCCGTGTTTCATCAGACCTTTCGTTATCAGCGGGAGAGTCGGTGACGTGACATACAGGCTAGACTTGCCACCTGCATTGGAGGGAGTCTATAACGTATTTTACGTGTCGCAGTTGAGATGGTACGTGGCGGACCCCAGCCATGTACTAGATCATTTCGAGATCGAGGTGGGCCCTACTCTTAGTTATCCAGAACAACCTGTGGAGATTCTGGATCGACGGAAGAAGGTGCTGAGGAACCAGACTATACCCTTGGTTCGTGTCGCATGTAGGCATCACTCTCTGGGAGAGTCTACCTGGGAGAGGGAGGATGAGATGCGCGAGCGATACCCTTATCTTTTTGGACCTTTAGGTATGATTTTCTATCCTCCTCATATGTTCAGTTTTGTCTTTAATTTTGAGGACAAAATTATTTTAAGGAGGATAGATTTGTCACTACCACTTTCTAGAATAAAAATATTTTGGTAATTGTGAATTTTTTTTATTTTTATATCATTAATTTGATAATTGTGATTTTTAGAATATTTTAATACTATTTTAATTTATTGATTGTGTTGTGCTTTTAGCAAGTGAAACCCTAGAACTAATTTGACTAGAGACTAACCATGAATCCTTGAGACTTAGTTAGTGGACTTAGATTAGTTAGTTAGGCTCTAATTAGTCTATAATGGCTAGAAAAGATTAAAGTTTTAATTATTTAATAAGCCACATTGGACCTTTAGTTAAAGGGCTTATTTTTACAACCTAGAAAGAGGTTTTGGGCCTTGTGACCAACCAAATCCTAGCCCATGGCTAGCATGGCCAGCCACAGCAGCCCCTACCCCCATATGTAGCATCCACATTAAACCCAAATCTCCTTTCCATTGCAAAACCCTAACCCTAATTGTGTTCTTCCTCAAAAATTGCCTCATTCCTTCAAAACAACTCCAATTCCAACCAAACGAATTGCAAACTACTCCCCTTGAGTAGAGGAGGTCTCCATTGGCTTGCTAGCAAGGATTTGGGGCGATTCGACCATTGGAGTTGGTATGGAAGCTTTGCAAGAGACTTTTTATTAAGATTCTAACTCTCAATAGGTAATGGCTCTAAACTCATTTGTTCTTCTGAATTCTCTTCATAGATGCATGCATCTAGGCACCATAGACATGTAGACCAAGTTTGGTAGGATTTCGTATCCATTTGATACGCGTATCGGAGACGTATCGGAGTATTGTAGGAAGTGTTTGATGAAATGCCTCAATGGAATGTTTATTCATATTTTTCTAAACTAATTACATGAATAGGTAGGTAATTATGTGTATATTGTAGATCTAATCGACTGAGTCAATTTTAGAGTGATTTGGATAATATTTTAGGACACGGGGACACATGCATGAGACCTCGTGCACTGTCTTGCTACCCGAGCCTCACCTCTCTCTGTACACGACACGTGGCGACACGAAATTTGGTGGACACGTGGGGGCAATATTTGTCAGCACACCCACAAAATTTGAGGAGATTTGGTCGAGTATTCATGGAGACCTCCTCCCCACAGTAGTCGCACACACACGCACACACGGGGGAAAAACCCCACTGATATGGGTTCGTATCTTCGACACGACACAGTTAGGACACGATGCAGGGTTACTGACACGAACCCCTAGACCTAGGCTACCTTAGGACTTGAACACGAGACACGTGGTTGGATACGTTGTGTCCTAGACCACTCGACACATGTGTACGAGACTGTGCACATGTCAATCCATGACTTTTGTGTTTGACACACTGTGGCACGCTGAACACATTACTTGGACAAGTTTTGGTTGGGCACATGACTGACAACACACCCACAAAGTTTGGGTCGATTTGGTTTAGTATCGATGGAGTTCTCGAGCCCGCACAGATTTTGCATCAACTGCCGCACAGCTGCACTTTGCATGTCCTGCAGGAGAGGACAAAACCTTGGTGTTCACTGCAAATTAATTTTATGATTCCTTCACTACCTATACTACATGTTGAATATCATGTCCTACCTATTACCTGCACCACATAATGAATTTACCTATACACTTCAAAACCTGTCCAACAGACCCCCATATATGTTCATTGCATTTATCTACATTTTCCCTCTTTCAGTTCAGTCCAGTTTTGGTATGACACTTGTGTATATGATGAGGTTATATATGATATTTATATACATATGTGATAGGTTAGTTGATTTCTATATATGTATATGATAGATATGCATGTGTGATACATATTAGCCTTCCTTTTTAGTATGCATATGAGCTTACATATGCATATGATTCATGGTTATTCTATATATCAGTATACTACATATATGAGGATTAGATATGCTATATATGTGTCATATAGATAAGGATATATATAGAGGTAATGATATATGTATGTATTGACGCTAATGAGGATATATGTATATATGTGATTATATATGTTTAGGTTATAGGCTTGTGGCATATATGTTATATATTGAAATATATGTATATATATAAGTTAGATGTATATAAGGTTGATGTATACATATAGTGATATGTATATACATATTAGCCTATATGGTATCCATAGTATACATTAGCCTATGGTTAGGATTGTGAGCTAGTTTAACTTAGGGTTGACCAATGTTGACTTACTGACCTTGTTGACTAGTCAGTTGACCAAAATCCTAGATAGTTGACTTTTGACTCTAAGTTGACCAGAGGGTTGACCAAAGTTGACCAAGAGTTTCCTTTGACCTAGAATGGCCTAGAATCATGTAGAATGCATTATAAACTTTATTTATTACATATTGATTGTAACATGTACATTGCTCTAAATGGGACTCAGTTACTCCTGTACGAACATCTGTTCTCATCAGTTGCACATGATACCAGACGAGTACATTTTCTGATCGTTTCATGCTTGCTAGGACTTATATTCTTGCTCTAGACTACTTTACTTGATGTTGACACTTGTTATCACGTATTAGTACTATATGGATCCTTTCATGCGATGTTATCCCCTCAGCGGATACATCGGGTATTTCATGTTCGTGTACTTTATCATGAGCATCGTGTACTCCTTGTATTCATGACATTCGTGTACAAATCGTGTCTTCTCATGTACTCTTGTGTGCTCACATGATCTTCTTGTGCAAACTAATCATTGTGTACATAACATAACTTGAATGGATCCTTGTGTATTTGTCACGACCCGCACCCACTGTGAGGGTACGAGAACGTAACAACGCCCAGCCTACGCCGCAGTGTCGGCGGTAGAACGCTGTCCTAGGTCAACGTACATCTAGCAATATAATACTAAGCAGTAAATGAACTCAATCACAACTAAGGAAGAAGAAAGCACGATAAGATATAGAACTCAAGGAAATACTGAAGATAGAAAAGTCTAAGATAATATCCCAGCAAATATCCAGAGTACATATCACAGCTACTGAATAAGAAAGAATATATACAACTCAACATCTCTGAACAGAAGTAAAATCTAGCTAAACAGTCTCAAGACAACATGAAAATAAAATAAGGCCTAGCTAAACTAGTCTAGGCAGTGGGGGTGATGTCCTCAGCTAGAGCTGTCCCGTAGAAGGTATCCTCCCAGGCCTCCTTCCCGTCCTCTGTAATATTTTCAACAGGTCCAGTCAGGACAGGAGCGAGTACAGTACATCTCAACAGTTCATAGCAGGTTAGAAAATATAATCATGCAGTAAAATAAGATATAGATACTGAAGAAATGCAGTATGTAAACAGAGAGAGGAAACTGTAATAGAAATATCTACTATAAGTAAAGAGCTACCAGTGACTAGTGATTTAGAGCACAAAGTCGACATGTGAACGGCTTGATTTGTACATGGCTATACTAAAGAGGCGTACATGGCTATTCTACTTTGGAATTGTTCACATGGCTATTTATACTCCCCCGTACCCCCAACTAATACACAAGGATCCAACCAGGTTATGTTATGATTCTATGTAACAGCCCCCGAAGGGTGATAAGCCTCCGAAAGGTGATAAGCCTCCAAAGGGTGATATGCCCCCAAAGGGTGATAAGCCTCCGAAAGGTGATAAGCCCCCAAAGGGTGATATGCCCCCGAAGGGTGATAAGCCTCCGAAAGGTGATAAGCCCCCAAAGGATGATATGCCCCCAAAGGATGATACATAGTAGTCCCATAAATGGGATGAGGATTCAAAGAAGACTCTGTGATCATATGGGTATATGTCATAAGTGATCAAAGAACCAAAGAAGCATATGATACGCTATGTAAGTGAAACGCACAGAACATAGAGTACCCGATGCTCCCTGAAGGGATAACATCTCAGAGAGGGATCCATATTGTACTAATCCGTGTGACCAATGTGACAGTATCAATTAAAGTAATTTAATGCAGAAAAAATAATTCTAAGCAGGATATGAAATGATCAGAGAATGTACTCGCCTGTATCTGAGTGTCCGGATAAAATGTACTGTTCGAGGAGAGGTGTCTGGCTCCTAATCAGAACAGCACAGGTCACAACAAGTCTAAAAATGATATAATGAAGTTCTACTATGCATTCTACATGATTCTAGGTCAATCTAGACTAAAGTCAACACTCAGTCAACTCTAGTCAACTAGACTAGTCAAACTAGGTCAACTAGGTCAAACTTAACCCAAACAAGTCTAATAAGTCTCACTAGGCCTAACCAAGCCTAGTCTAGCAATCACATACCAATCACAAGGCTATACAAACCATCAACACACAAATCACATGTGTATATATATGCCATATATATAGGCTATAATATAGGAATCTACATAAGTAAATACAATCTATATTGGTAAATACATTGCCTCCACACATTATATACATATATTATACTAAGTTAATATAGTTATCACACACACATATATGTATAGGCTACCTTATATTACATTGTATTTCACTCTAGGTTATATATATTATATATGCATATATAGACATAGAGAGGGATGGGGGACATTGCATATGTGGATGTGATATATGTAAGGATGTGTGTGAGCTTGTACAGTGCAATGTGTGTGTGCTCATGAGGGTAGGCATTTGATTGTGGGAAAAACTAACATGTGTGCCTACATTACCTAGTGAATCCTAAGGACAGAATTATGAAGTCTAAAACAAACATCTGAAACTTACATTCATACATCTAAACCCAAAACCTAAATGAACTAACAAACCTCAAATAACTAAGCTACCCATATACACATATATATCTCAATACATTATATGTACATATGTAAAGAGGGGGCACATGAATTTAAATGTGTGTGGGTGTGTGAGTCATGAGTGAGAGGGTGTGCTAAACTGTGTAGATGTGTGTGTATATATAGGAGGGTGCAGGAAAACAGGGATATGGAAAGAAAGGAGCTCAGTTAAACAGTCCCCAAAGGGTGTGGCAATCATTTCAGTCCAAATTTGGACAGTGAGTGACAGGAAAAAATTGGAAACATGTTCTCAGGAAACACAAGTGACAGTTACATATAGGAAAAATCAGTGTACATATGCATGTGTATTTAAATCCCAGTTCAATTGTTAAGAACTCATTTATTAGCAATCAATCTCAGGTATTATCGGTGAATAAAAACAGTGGGGGGTGCATGTTGTGTACTCTGTGTGTGTGTGTGTCAATACAAAAGAGTGTGCCTACATTGTGTCAATCTCAGATTAATACATTGAAAACCCACATGTTTCAGTTCACAAAATCAGTTATAATGTAAACTAAGAACTCAGTTTAACATTGAATGAGGAATTTCAGGTTTCAACCAAGGAAGCAAGTTTCAGATTTCAGTTTATCAGGAAGTATCCCAAATTAGAATGGGAATTTAACATGTTAGTCAAACATCTAGTTTAGTCTAAACTGGAATCATTTTCAGAATTAACTAACAGTTCATATCAACCAATCGAATCCCCATAAATCAATTTTAGTGAGGAATAAACCTACAGTGAACTATCACTCTACAACAATGTATATATGATGCTCAGCATGTATTGAATCTGCAACTTAAACCTAACAGGAACCAATTTAGAGAATACAAAATGAACCCAGTTCTGAATTTTAGGAACTCGAACACAACTCATCCAAATTAACCACCATATATGAACCTTAAACATAGCAAATGGTTTTAATTACTAGCAGCAAGTTTAACATAGTTAACAACATAATTTAGCAGTTAAATATGAATTTAAAGTTCAGAAAAAAAATAGGGGAGAACCCTCAGATACTGCATGTATCAGACAGGTTATATGATACATTGGATTAATCAATAGATACAAGAAATTAACATAATTTAAAGGTTGGTAAAAGGTGATACATAAGTGATGGTGTCGAGGAGTGTCTTCGTGTCCAAGAATCGGACACGAATTGTGTCCAAACCACCACACGAACACAGACTCGAAACTGTGTACAACAGTATCGTGCACGTGTGCCGTGTCTTCGTGCACATGGCACGAGCCAAACCAGGACACGTACTCGTGTACCCAGGTTCGCCAGGACTAGGGCTAGGGTGTCATCACCCTGAATCGGGTCAGGGACGTGTCGTGTCCGGGTTACAAGGCCGTGTCCGAACCTACAAATACAGACTGAACCAACAGTGTAAAACCTGTGCAGAGTAAACCTCGTGTCCGACACGACACGAGGAGACTCGGGACTTGGGGGAGACTCGCAAACGTTGCCTCCACCCCCTCATCCAAACTCAGCTCGCCACGTGGCCTGTGCAGTGAGCACAAGGCCACGAGTAGCAGGGGATCACTGTACACGCGCGCGCAGGCATGTGCACGAGTCCAATACGACCCGACACGACACGAAATGTGTCCAAACAATCAGAAACCCATAAGCGACCTAAAAACTTAATTTCCTATTCAAACACTTCCTGAAAAATCAACCGAAATGTCCTTTGGGGCATTTCAACAAACACAATAAAAACGACACTGATACGTGTCCAAAATGGACACGAAAGGACACAAAATTTTGGAGATTCCTATTCCTACGGTTAGGCTAGGCATAGGGCTCCCTAATGATGCAAAAATATCAGAGTTCTATGGTGAGGAATTAAAATTACCTATGTGTATCAAAAGCTTCAAAAAGTTCCACAAAGAGGTGCTCCTCTTGATGGCCAAATTCCTCCAATGAGCTCCAAAGCCAAGAACACTTGGTACCAATAGAAAGTAGAGGAAATTTAGGACTCAATGCAATTTGTTTGGGTTAAAAAGGAATAAAAATGAATTTACTAGGATTTATTGAAGATGGGAAATACCTCTTTCTAAAACTTGGCAAGAAAACCTAATGGAGGCTAGCCCTATCTTTGAGGGGCATTAAATAGGAAGGGAAAGGGTTAATAGTGGCTGCCATGGGCTGATTAGGGTTAGGGTTGGTTCATAGTGTGGGCCTATGGGCTATTAAGCCTAAGTCATTACTCATGACTTATGAAGTCATAAGCCATATTAGTCAAATCAACTCCAAATCCCTCCAAACAAGTTCCAATGACTTAACCCTCACTAAATTAGGTCAAACCAAGTTTACTTAACCTAACCAAGTGGTCTTAACCTAGGTCAGTCACTAGGTTAGTCTCATAGTCAACACTAGTCAACCCTCATTCAAACAATTCAAAAAATAAATTCTAAAAATTCCTATAAATTCAAATAAATTATAATAAAATCAAATAACCCCAAAAATGTCTAAATACCCTAATCACATGGCTAGGCTCTAGGGTAGGCAGTCTCCACTGTTCACTAGCAAAATACCATAAATCACAAGTCATGAATTTAAATAGTTTAAAAATAAATTAAAAATCACTAAAAATCATAATATGAAATAAATACCATTAAATAATAATTATAATTAAAAATTTTCAAAATTACCCTCTTCTGGAAAACTGGGTGTTACAGTATTGATTGGGGACGGGGGAGTAGAAGCGGTTATGTGATTATTCCTATTAGTTTACTCGTGTGCAAACTCTGTAACTTAGTCGTGTACAATACCAAGCCGATTATATAACCATCTTGTGCTCTAAATCACTTAGTCACTTACAGTTCTTACTTACCATATATATATTTCCAGTTTATAAATATTTCTCTTATCTTTCATGTACATTCTTACAACACTTCATCTATCTTATTCTATTGCTTGTTTTACAATTTCTGTCATGATATGAACTGCGTGAGAGATATGTATTCGTTCCTGTCCTGACTGGACCTGTTAAAAATATTACAGATGACACTGAGGAGTTCTGCCCTACTTACTATAGAGCCCATCTAGACGACACTTGTGAGTTGGATCCATAGAAGGATCCAGCTCTAGCTGAGGACATCACCCCCATTGCTTAGGCTAGATAACTAGGCAGTTTATCTTTGTTATTTGTATTTGACATTTGAGTTGTATTATTTTTGGATGTTGAGATGTTGTGTCGTTTAGACACTTAGACTTATTTCATTCCGTTGTATCTTTTCTTTTGAGATTTCATATCTATCTTATCGTACTATTTCCATCTTAGAATTATGATTGAGTCGTACCTTCTGTATTGTCCTCCTATTGGATAGTATATCTTGTACAGGTACATTTATACTGTGTTATATGTATGTGACCTAGGATAGCGTTCTACCGCCGACACTACGGCGTAGGCTGGATGTATCCACTTCTTGTGCCCCTACACTGGGTGCGAGTCATGACATCTCCGCACGGAGGTATATAATCTCAACTCAATCACATGACATCTAAGAAAGATAAGCATGAATACCATAAAGATATAATGGCAATAGATAAACTGAAATAGATGCAAGTCACAGACATAAGTTCAGAAATTAAGACATAACACAAGACCCCGAATAAAGTATACTACAAGTCTCAAATATCTAGCTAGAATGCAGTCCAGTCAACCTACTAGACTAGGTCACTACAGAAGGTACATCCTCTACGAGCACTGTCACCAAAGGTAGATCCTGGTCAAAGTCTTCGTCTGTGCCAAACCCATAGAAGGTCGATCAGTCAGCATCTAAATCCTCTGTAAACATCAACAAGGTTATCATGTCAGGATATGAGCAAGTACAAATGCTAACAGCAGTTCCATATGAATTGACAAATTCTATAAGAGACAATTATAATGGAATACAAGATAAAATATCAAGACTGGAATATAAACATGATATGTAAAACTGGATATCATGTCAGGATATAAAATACTGGAGTGTAAGCAGTACAAGAATATCTGATGTATAATGTAAACATAAACAGTGCCTTGAGATATTAGTACGTTATGTGATCGGCTTGGGTCAGGATCAGGCTGTTCCATTTGACCGGCTATGAATCAGGAAATACAAGAAAACAAGATCAGGCCGCCCACAATAGAAAACTATAAGACAAGTAGTATCAGGTCAGGCTACACTCTACGTACGATGAGGGTGGAGTTATGATACAAGAAGTAACAGGAATACAGGAGGTGTATTAATTACAAAACCACTAATAACTCCCTGTCTCCGAGTAGTATAATGGATCCGGACATGATACATCATGACACAGGATTCATAAGCATGGGGCCAGTCTAGTGTCCCATCCCGCAAAGTAAATCGGAGGAATCAAAATGCCGGCGGCGTTCGGACTTAGCCTTGTAAAGGCTACTCGAAGGCTCGCTCGGTGGAGGCGACTCCTCGCTCAGGTGGGATAGTTTCGGTAAACTTGCCTCATCTTAGCATGCACTTAATAACTCGCATGTTTTCAACTTGCACAAGTAGGATAAACATAAAAGCTGCGAACGCACATAGCTAAGGGAATAATCCCGACCCGTCGGAATGTCTTAGAACTTGGAAAAGGTCCCACGACCGTCTTAGAAGTATGTTCAACGTGCTTTTAAATGACACTCGTTCCTTCGTTCCCGTGTCTTGGGAGAAGGAAGTTGGCTTGAGTTACTAAGTTGTCCTGACACTCGAATAAGCCTAAGTCATAGGCGTCGCCCGCTTGAATGCTTGAAAAGCATGCACGGTCCCGTCGTTTTGCCCCAACGCTTGTATTGACCTATGTCATAGGCGTCGCCCCCGTGAATGCTTGAAAATGCATGCACGGTCCCGTCGTACAAGGCTTGGCATAGCCTTCGCACGTCCCGTGAGTTAAGTCGTCTTGCACGGCTCGTTGGCTTAAGTCTATGCACCCGAGAACTTGGTTGTTCAAGTCGACCCCGTGCGTAGCACGTTCCCTCGATGCGAAGCTCGGCGTAGCCTTTGCTCGTCGAGTTGCTGCCCGAATAAGTTAGATAAGAGTTATGTTAGGCTATCGAAGCCATTTCTAGCACTGTCCTCCTCTAGCTGCGGTTGTCAAGTCGCATAGTCCCTTGAGAACAAGGCTCGTCGTATAAAGTATATGACTTGAGCGATAGCGTCGCCTATAGAACCAGGTTTATCTAAGGCACGAGCTACGGTGGAATTAGTAAAGAGTATGCCACGATCAAAGGAAGTCCATGCGACTGGTTGTCACCGAGATCGATCCCGTTACTTGGGAGTCTCGCTATGTCTCGACAAGGAAACACGCGAGATTGGTCCCGCTACTTAGGAGTCTCACTAAGTCTCGATAAGTTTCGCACACGAGATCGGTTCCGTTACTTGGAAGTCTCGCTATGTCTCGACAAAGAAACACGCAAGATTGGTCCCGCTACTTGGGAGTCTCGCTAAGTCTCGATAAGTCCCGCAAACGAGATCGGTCTCGCTACTTGGGAGTCTCGCTAAGTCTTGATAAGTCCCGCACACGAGATCGGTCCCGCTGCTTGGGAGTCTCGTTAAGTCTCGATAGAAAGAAGGAAAGCATGGTCAAGTTAAGGAAGGATTTGATAGATCGAGTTGAGTCTTGCATGGTCATTGGACAACTTGTCGACAAGAAGTAGTCTTCTCGAATGATCGTCGGGGCACCGGGATCATGTCGGCCCGGGAGAAGCAAGGCGGCTCATGGTAGGATGCTGGATAACCGCATAGGAGATACAAAGCACCTCCGGGCTAGCTACCCGCAAAGGGACGAGCCGAGATCTCGAGCCGAGTCTATGATAGCTTGACATTGCTAGTGACCACTCATGTAGATGGGTCGGCAGAATAGCGGCAAACCGCGTGTATGCCTTTGGATTGAGTCTAGGACTTGAATCATGTCCAGTCGGTAACACAAGGTCTGGGCCTAATATTGGGCTGCAGTAAGACACGTGCTTCGGCACAAAGCAAGGCTTTCGCGTATCAAGTATTAGCTTTTGCGTATCAATATTGGCAATCGCGTATTGGCTTTCGCGTATCGGCATTGTTGGCCTAAGTTTGTATAAGTTAAGTCATGTGCCATCGCTTTAAGTCGAAAGGACCGTAATATAAAAGTTGGCACGAGAATTGGTCTTGAGATACTGCCTCGATCGAAATACACGTTGATATTATAGCACGACCATGTCGTTGCACATCGAGTTGGTTAGACGTCAAGTCTTAAAACTAATCCTAAGACAAGACTAGCAAGACAATCGTAAAGGGCCTTGTATTGCACAAAGTAAATGAATGTGTCGGTTTTGTTTTGGTGGGCGAGGAGCTCACTCCACCAGTACAGTTGAGTACTGACACCCACACAGTTTCCATGTGCAGGCACAGGTAGAAGCTCGTGGTGCGGAGCTCGCTTGGATGCGTCGAGGCTCGGAGGTCCTTGGCGATTCGAAGCGTGCGGCCGCGTGGAATCGAAGACTTATATGGGACATAATGTATGGACATCGCCTTTCGAAGCTTCCGCTTGATTCAAGTATTGTATCGAGATATGAGAGAGAGCAGAGTGACTTGTAAAAACGAGAGAAAAGTGAGCACGAGAGACTTGTAATCATGGCCTTGCACCTATTGTAATTTCATTATTCAATATCAATAAAGAGATTCTTTTGAATAACTTGTGTTTTGCCTTTAAACTTTTGCTGCATGTTCAATGTTTCTGCTTGGGACTTCTGTGCGACGACCCCGTCGCCGTCGATGTAATTGGCCGTTATGAAACTGCCTTGCACGAGCGCAATCTAGGCTCATGTGGCATCACGCCTTAGCAAGGACGATCGCTCCTACGGGAGTGGGACGTGACATAAAGGTATCAGAGCACGGCTTTACGTCCTTGGACTTCATGTCGATCTATCAGTTTTGAAAGCTCGTTCATGTAAAGAAGTGTGTGCTCTCTCTCGAATGTCCCTCGACTTGTCCATACAATAAGTCTAAATATTTTCAAAAGCTCGTATAAGTACTCGGTTGAACGGGATCGATAGGCGAAGGCCTTTGTGCCAAACCATGACGGACTTAAGTCGAAAGAAAACTAAAATGCTAGAAGTTAGCAAACGCAAGGCGTGCTTGAATAACCTTACGCTGACAATAGAGATCGAGTACACGAGACCAAAGTATAGTTCGAACGGGATGGCTATGCACACGGCCTTTTGGCTAAGTTGTGCCGCGTATCGCGCACCTAGACCTTTTGGTGCAATCGAGTTACGAGCGATATCAAGTATCGTTCGGTCGGGAACGAGGATACACTTAGAGTGTCTATCGATAGGAACGCTATTGAACTAACTCTTAGGTGTACACGAAAGATTGTTTTGGATTTTGAGGAACAGTACGAACGACTTAGTACGTCGATGTGACGTGAGCGATTACGCTTGAGATTCGTCGAACGAACCTGAAGGATGTCTTAGCGAATGACACAAATGTGATTGAGGACTAGATCGGATGGCTCGAATTCGAGTGGTGTATAGATTTTCTTAGAAATTATTCGAGCAAATTGAGGATTATAAGTAACGGTGAGTATGTCGGCGAGGCGATGCGATCGCGCATAGCCTTAGAACACGTCACGCTTAGTTGGTCATGACTTTGATGTCCCGAACGAGATATCATTCGGACAACTGTGAATGAGCAATGCAAGTTAGAAAATGACTCGGAACGATGAAAAAAAGGAATGTCTTGATCGAAAAAATCTAGTAAATCACACGTGCGATTTCGGATTGAGTCAGATGAAATGTGACTTGAGTTTTAAACAACGATCTTGAAACTAGCTCGAGGAATAGCGATCGAACTTGATCTTGAATATCGAAGGAATTGTGGTATTTTTAGTTCGGACAATAGCATCAGTCGCACGACTCGAAATTGGTTGCAAAGGAAGATCGTCAGGTTACGCATATTGTCGATGGTATTGAGGCGTATCAAAGATCGATATGCGATAACTCAGGGGTACTCTGACTCGACGAATGACGATCGTGCAAATGTCATTGTTCCGATGGATGCTATACTCGGGATGTTAAAATGTGTCGGAGAAAATATAAACTTGGTTCGAGAATTTTCTAGTTGAATAAATGACGGTCGGACTATCGAATAGAGATCTTGGCTTGGATGAAAATGAAATGTTTAGATTTGCTTCATTGACAACCACAATGTTGACATTCTTGTCTTATGCGAGTGCAACTCCAGCCTTGCACATGCGTTGTGCCGATTAGGGTGATCACTCCGCGTGAGCGCTGGTATAGTGATTCATACAGCGGGGGTGATTGAACTAGCATAGTGTGGCAATTTGTGTGCTTCGACTTATGGTTTAACACAAAAGTGGACTCGAAAATGACTTAGCGTGTGTAACAGTCGAACTTGAGGATTGAGTAGGTCCAATCCGCGTATCGAAAATGAATTAGTCTAGACTCAAGCAAAAGTTACGCCTCGATGAGAATGATTATTCCGCGGGAGCATTGCACGATGATTCATGAACCATCGTAGATAATCGGACTCGCGTGAGATTGGGGCGTAACACAATGTCGAGCTTGATGATCTCATGATCGAATACATGAATTGGTTAGAAGTGGTGATTTGAATGGATTCGAATACGTGCAACGAATGCATTAATGCGAATAGGTGATCGTGCTCGATGTTTAGAAATCTGAGTGATGCGAGCTTGGATAGAAAACCCCGTACTATCGACCTTGGTTTAACCCTAGATTGGGGTCAGTGTTGGCATTATTGTTGGAGAACTATGATTCCAATTCTGACATTGACTTAGCCTTGAGAAATGGCCTAGCGGTTAGGCGAGACGCCCCCGTTACAAGAGTTAGCAATCAAAAATATTGATCTTGAGGATTGGCATGGATGGATAGTGTGAATCACGAATATAGGAATACCCCTCACGAGATTCGGCTGACATGCATATATTTCAGGGACGCCTGAGTATATGTACGATACGACTCGAATGAGAATGACAAATTCTCTATCATACAGTTTGGCTAAATGTATGTATTTTGGGGACGCCTGGAATGCATGTACGATCCAGCCAAGTGATACGTTGAATACAAGTATGACTTGAGCAATGGAAAGTGTCGACGATTTGAAATCGTGTTAAAGGAAATGATTGATAGTCATGCAAGCGTGGCTCGAAATTGAAGTAACGCGTAGGCACGATTAAGTCTTGGCCATAGAAATGGTAGGATGGATTGCCTTCAGGAAAGTCTCGAGGACGAAACTTGTTCTGAGTGGTGTATGTTGTAGTGCCCCGTCTCGCAAAGTCAATCGGAGGAATCGAAACGCCGACGGCGTTCGGACTTAGCCTTGCAACGGCTACTCGAAGGCTCGCTCGGTCGAGGCGACTCCTCGCTCAGGTAGGGTAGTTTCGGTGAACTTGCCTCATCTTAGCCTGCACTTAATAACTCGCATGTTTTCAACTTGCACAAGTAGGATAAACATAAAAGCTGCGAATGCACATAGCTAAGGGAATAATCTCGACCCGTCGGAATGTCTTAGAACTTGGAAAAGGTCCCACGGCCGTCTTAGAAGTGTGTTCAGTGTGCTTTAAAATGATACTCGATCCTTCATTCCCGTGGCTTGGGAGAAGGAAGTTGGCTTGAGTTGCTAAGTTGCCCCGACACTCGAATAAGCCTAAGTCATAGGCGTCGCCCGCTTGAATGCTTGAAAAGCATGCACGGTCCCGTCGTTTTGCCCCAACGCTTGTATTGAACTAAGTCATAGGCGTCGCCCGCGTGAATGCTTGAAAATGCATGCACGGTCCCGTCGTCCAAGGCTTGGCATAGCCTTTGTACGTCCCGTGAGTTAAGTCGTCTAGCACGGCTCGTTGGCTTAAGTCTAGGCACCCGAGAACTTGGTTGTTCAAGTCAACCCCGTGCGTAGCATGTTCCCTCGATGCGAAGCTCGGCATAGCCTTTGCTCGTCGAGTCGCTGCCCAAATAAGTTAGACAAGAGTTATGTTGGGCTATCGAAGCCATTTCTAGCACTGTCTCGCTCTAGCTACGGTTGTCAAGTCGCATAGTCCCTTGAGAACAAGGCTCGTCGTATAAAGTATATGACTTGAGCGATAGTGTCGCCTATAGAACCATGTCTGTCTAAGGCACGAGCTACGGTGGAATTAGTAAAGAGTATGCCACGATCAAAGGAAGTTCATACGACTGGTTGTCGCCGAGATCGATCCCATTACTTGGGAGTCTCGCTATGTCTCGACAAGAAAACACGCGAGATTGGTCCGGCTACTTGGGAGTCTCGCTAAGTCTCGATAAGTCCCGCACACGAGATCGGTCCCATTACTTGGGAGTCTCGCTATGTCTCAACAAAGAAACACGCAAGATCGGTCCCGCTACTTGGGAGTCTCGCTAAGTCCCGCACACGAGATCGGTCCCGCTACTTGGAAGTCTCGCTAAGTCTTGATAAGTCCCGCACACGAGATCGGTCCCGCTGCTTGGAAGTCTCGTTAAGTCTCGATAGGAAGAAGGAAAGCATGTTCAAGTTAAGGAAGGATTTGATAGATCAAGTTGAGTCTTGCATGGTCATTGGACAACTTGTCGACAATGTGTAGTCTTCTCGAATGATCGTCGGGGCACCGGGATCATGTCGGCCCGGAAGAAGCAAGGCGGCTCATGGTAGGATGCTGGATAACCGCATGGGAGATACGAAGCGCCTCCGGGCTAGCTACCTGCGGAGGGACGAGCCGAGATCTCGAGCTGTCACGACCCGTACCCGCCTTTCGAACGCGAAAGCGTGAGCAAGCCCAGCTACGCATCGAGCAGACTCCAGCCCATCTCGAATACGTAAACGCTGTCAAGGCTATGGTTTACTGCCAAATCATGGCAATGCTATCTATATCTCAATCCACAATAAGAATATGAAACATGAATGAACACTATGGTCGTGGTCTGCAGCCCACTAGTATATATGTCCGATAAGACTCTAAAGGAAATAACAAGAGTCTAAAACGAAATCAAGAAACAGGATATCTCATGATAAGGTATGAAAGCACGAGCGGATAATAAACACAATAACAATACCTGAATTCCACAAGAACCGCAAATCCTCTGCCATTCAGAACTACTAGCTAACTCCATGCAATCGCTAAACCTGAGGAGATCATCAGGTCCTCAGAGGACATAGCAAGATACATAATATACATGCCTATCTAACAGTTTTATCATGCACAAGGAAATAAACAAGAAAGAACAAGGACAAGACAAATGACTACGAACACAAACACGAACACGAATAAGAACACGAATACGAACACTAGAACAACTACGTATAAATGAACTGCCGGATGAACGAAACATGATGATCAATGGAAGAAACCAAACCCTCGTCCCGAATGTGGACTCACTGGTTTGAACTAACACTAACCCTCGTCCCGAGTGTGGACTCTCTGGTTAGTACTAACCCTCGTCCCGAGTGTGGACTCTCTGGTTAGTTCACGGCAAGGCACCCTCGTCCCGAGTGTGGACTCTCTGGTGCAAATACTACATCCTCGTCCCGTGTGTGGACTCTCTGATGTAAACACCCTCGTCCCGAGCGTGGACTCTCTGGTGCAAGTCAAGTTATAATCAAGTCGAGAAAGTCGTGGTGCAGGACTAGACGACTCTAGCAAGGAATACATATGAGGCTAACACAGTGTAACAAATAAAAATCATGACAGAGAGAACAAGAATGTACAGGCAACTAGAAACATGTAGAGTGAAACTATAACAGGAAAAGTGTACTAGACATGAAATAAAGTAATCACGAATGTAAGGAAAAAATAGCAGCGAGATGGTGAACATGCATATAAATTATACTGTACAATGGAAGAACCAAACCCTCGTCCCGAGTGTGGACTCACTGGTTTGAACTAACACTAACCCTCGTCCCGAGTATGGACTCTCTGGTTAGTACTAACCCTCGTCCCGAGTGTGGACTCTCTGGTTAGTTCACGGCAAGGCACCCTCGTCCCGAGTGTGGACTCTCTAGTGCAAATACTACATCCTCGTCCCATGTGTGGACTCTCTGATGTAAACACCCTCGTCCCGAGCGTGGACTCTCTGGTGCAAGTCAAGTCAAGTCTACACCCTCGTCCCATGTGTGGACTCTCTGGTACAATAATCGACATCCTAGTCCCGAGCGTGGACTCACGGATGTAAACAGATCAAGGAAAACACCCTCGTCCCGAGTGTGGACTCTCTGGTGCCAAGGAAACAATGTCAAGGATTTAGTAGTTCACTTACACGTACTCGTTCTATGACACGACTCAAGCAAGTACTGACAAGAAACTCCAAATGCGAAACACAAGGCCAAAACATGAACATGGCTATAAACAATAAAAATAACTCCATAGAAAATAACACGAAAAGCACATGTCCATAAACAATCAAATGACTGAAAAACAAAGGAAATGCATGTAAGTAAAACTGAGGAAGGCAAGGTATACTTGCCTGGAGGCAGCGCGAAGAACCAATAAATACCATCAACTGGTACGCCATAACGTCCAAGTCATCACAACTGTCTCCGAAAGCTGAAACAAACAATGCCAACAGTCTCAGAATAGCCAAATTAGCTAGAATTGCCTGTCCTTAAGTCCAATTCTGGACATAGGGGCAAAACGGTAATTTCGGTCAAAAATGATGTCCGCCGTTGGATCCCGCTTTGCACCGAAAAGCGTGCCAGGGTCAATGGTCCCTAAAGTCGTCAAACTATATGTCTACGGATTCAGTTTTCCGATACGAACTCAACCGTATGTCCATAGTTGGATTCCGACGGACCGTGCACAAAATCACCCGTTGAGTCGGACCGGGGGGGCCCGCGATACGGCGATTTTCAACTGTCTCAGAATCGGACCAAACTTGGTATACAGGACCAGAAAAATGATACGATTCTGTTGGCGCAAGTTTCGTCTCGATCTGACGAGCGTGCACGAAGTAATTGAGAAATTTGCAACGTGCACGATACGGTGAATTTCGACGATACGCA
>JANAVB010015326.1:0-248412 GCA_029216955.1 Iris pallida | reverse complement strand
CGATGAAGAGGAGCTCGAATCACTAAGGCCAACATCGACCACCTCTTTCAGAGCGTTTGGTCGATGCATGCGCCATCTAAGCAAGGCCAGCATCGATCGCCTCTTTCAGAGTGTTGATCGATGCTCTGTGCCATTCGCCATCTCTTTTTAGAGTGTTTGGCACAACTCGAATTTTTTAGAAGAATGGCGCTTTGCACCATATGAAAATTTTGCTTTATGCCATTCACAGTCTTAGAAGAAATGGCGCTCTGCGCCAACTGAAAGAATTTTTTTGCTTGTGCCATTCATAGTTGGCGCCAGATGTTTTTTTGTAATTTTTTTCTAACTTCACTTTTTCTTGTGCAGTTAATCTGAGAGAAGACCCTCTTGCCGAGATATTGGCTTCAGCTTTTCGAGTGTCTGAATACAGAGAAGATCTGTCTCATGTACCTTCTTCTTATTTTGATGGACCATCGGATAGACTGTCCTGCTGGCAGGCCAACATTATGTAACTTTGTTAAGTCTGATAAATGGCACCCCTTTTCTATTAATGGAAGATGAACCTCTCAAGAAACCTTCTTTTCTTTTGGAGAAGCTATAGATGCAGATTCCCAACCAAAGTCAAGAATGAATGCCGAATCTTTTTAATTGGAAACTCTATTGTGTACCATCCTGAGATGCTAAGGAATCTTTACTTATCTTGTTATGCTCATGCTAGCCCCCAGGAAGTTGTTTCGGGATTTAACTCCTGTTCAAGAAGTTAGGATCGACACAATTTGTCATAGACGAGTAGCAGCAATGATTGTTATATGCTCCTCTGATTTAACTCCTGCTCAAGAAGTTAGATCGGCACAATTTGTCATAGACGAGTAGGCAGTAATGATGTTTATATTGCTCCTCTAATCAATAAGGTACCCGTTTGAGGGGTTTGAGACCGAGCAGCATTTCTTCCGATGATGCGGCTATAACACTTCCTATCAGAATTCCCATATTCGCCAACTTATTTGCTGCTGCTGAGGGAGAGTATCCCCAAAAGGTCACTCTGAGGTTGACAGGCTTGATGCATCCAAAAATTGTCTGCTGGAACAAGCTTTCTATATGGGCCTTGAATAACTTTCGAAAGAAATTGCAGGAGCTGGGTTTATACAATGCTGTCTTGACCACTTCTTGTGGGATTCAGAATAATCCCAACACGTTCCTGGCATTGGTGGAGAGATACACAACAATACATGAACTTTTCGACTACTCATGGTGAATTGGGCTTTGCTCTACATGAGATGCAATTTCTATCACATTTGCCAATGAAGGACAATCATATAAAGAGTATGTTCCGACAGAGGAAGAATTAGAAGAACTAGCCAATGAATCCTCAAATTGGCAACGTTTGATGAGTAAATTTGTCATTACACAACTTGTACTCTATACAAGAGCAATCCAGCATGCTATGTGATCAAATGACATGTATACCCCTTCTTAGGTCATATTACTGATTCTAAAATACAGGAGCAGTCCGACTGTAGGCCTCGCTCATTTGAGCCATTGGATGCTCATACCATCACTCGACTGATAAAGGAGTCTAGTCGTGTTAATTTTGAGCTTACTAAATCATGGAAGGGATATGCCACCAAGACTTCTGTAAAAAGCTACATCCAACAGAGTTGTCAAGAATTCACCAGAAGCCACCTTAGTTGGCTTTCTTTTGTTATAGCTATGACGGTTCGTCGTCCCGGGTGCTAGTGTAGTAGACTGACTGTATCGAAGCGTACTTTTTGGAGCAGTACATTTAGTATTGGATATAAAATGGATATCCTTTCAGCTATGACCAGTCGATTGAATGCTGGTCTTCAAAATTCCAAATGATCTGATAGAGAAGCTGAATTCTCGAAAAGATTATCCTCGTATTGAGATGCGGCACACTTACCTATTAGGCTGGTTGCTACTTCATCTTCCTTCTCTGATTAATCCAGATCTCGGAGTTGGAGGAGCTTATTTTCCATTGATTGTAAAAGTACAGAACAATTATATAGGAGGACTGAACTTAGACTCACAATAAAAACTCGCTCGTAAAAGAAAGCCTAGGAACGAAAACCTAGGTACAACAATCTAAGTACGATTGTTTATTTTGATTCTTGGGGATGACGGTAGAGGCTTGGGAAAGCGACGGCAGCTCTGCCTTACTCCTTGGACGATCGGATGTAGCCTTGGCTCTGATGAAGAAATGCTCTCGGGATATGTGGAAAGAATCCTTTGTGCGCGCCTCTGTCTCTCTGTGTGTCCAGCCGGGTGGAGAGTCTCCTTCTTTCTAGAATTCTCCTTCTCTTTTTCTCCCCTATTCTCCAGAATCCTGTCTCCCTCCCTTGCAAGGGAATGGCACCTTGCTATTTATAGAAGTGGGGGTGATCATTAGGGTTTACAATAATTACCCCTTAGAAAGTCGACGGCCAATCATCTGGACCATTAATCTTGATTGTATTACATCTGGGCAGTTAATTCTCGATTGTGCCAAATCCATATAGGCAATTAATGCTGATTGTAATGAATCTTTATAATTTGTCATGACGAGCTCGGATCTCCAGCCACGTGTTCAATTTGCTTAATTACAACAAATTTGATTTGAACCGAGTAATTATGGTGATTGTACTAAATTTGGTTATTATGATTTGTGAGCAGCCATAATTTCGAGGGATAAGACAGCCACGTGTCTCAACTATCATGAGGATCGCCACGTGTCTGAACTGTCATGAGGACCCCACGTGTCTCAACTGTCATGAGGACCGCCACGTGTCTCAACTGTCATGAGTGGGACGTCCTGACATAGCCGCATGAATGCAGTCTCTAAATGAACCGTATATGGGTGGCCCCCACATTCTTAGCCGCATGAAGGTAGCAGCCGTATGAAGGAGGCAGCTGCATGAAGGTAGCAGCCGCATAAAGTAAGCAGCCGCATGAAGGAGGCAGCCGCATGAAGGAATGACAGCCGCATAGGAGTGGCAGCCGCATAGGAAGGGCAGCCGCATAGGGAGCTTTGGACTTGACGGATCATGCAAGCTATAAAGCTTTTTTCTTTTCTCTAGGAACACGCCATCATGTCAGAGTCATCATGTCGACTTGACGACAGAGCTATCATTTGTCAGAGCTCTCATTGTCAGAGCTATCATTGTCAGGGCTTGCCGTCAGAGTACATTAATTCAAGCTGCTGCTTTATGGCCAGTTGTCGGATCGAACAGCGTGAGGCCACGTGGCGTGTGGAGCCATCCGAGTAGCCATGAAGACTTTTGAAGCCGCATGAGACTCCTTCTGTTTTGTGAACCGCATGGGATCTGAAGGTCCTATGAGCCGTATGAGGCTCCTTATGTTTTTTGAGCTGCATGGACTTTTCTGTCTTTTTCCATGCTTCTACAAGACCCCCTTCAAAGTTTCAATTTGTAAAATTGAAATATTTTAAATAAGAAGCATGGCTATATATAAGCTCTTCTGGCCGCAGAGGATATTCTGACCGCATGGACTTCCTAGCGCATGGGCTATCCAGACGCATGGACTGTCTGGCCGCATAGACTCTCTACCACGTGTGTGTCTTATTAATTGCTCTTGATTTGCTTTGGATTTAAAGCCGCCTTTTTGGGGCAGGATCCCAAGGGTCGGTTTTAAACATTCGGGTTTTCCACGATGACCGATGAGTCAGTTTGTTTTTATGTAGCACGCGGATCGAAGCGTTCGTCGGTTCATGAGCCCTTCTTCCTTCTGCCTATAAAAAGGAACATTTTTGGTCAGAGGACTTCTTTACTTTCTCTCGTCTTCAACTCTTCTTGCCCTAAGTTGCTGTCTTCGTCTTCCTTCTTCGCTCATCAATTAACAATGGCCCCTAAGTCTTCCAAAGCCGCGGCGAAGGGTAAGGGAGTGGCTTCTTCATCAGCCACGGTGCCTGAAGTTCACCCCGACGTCTACCCCATCATTGCTGGTAAGGGTTTGGGAATATCGTATACTTCAAAATCCTAACAAAGACGGCTCTGTTGCATGCTTTATGCACAAGCCTTTAATGCATCCCACGTCTTCATCGAACTGTTCAAATTATATGGGCCGTATGTATGTCCCACGTCCGAGCCGCATGGGGGTATACCCCATGTCCGAGCCGTATAGGAGTTTGTCTAGTAGCCACATAAATATTTCACAACTGAACCGCAAAATGACCCTTCGAACAGAGCCGCATAAGTCTCTCTGAATCGAACCGCATGAAGCCCCCCTCAAATAGGACCGCATAAGCTCGTCTGGATTGGGCCGCATAAGGCTGTGCTGAACCGAGCCGTATGAGCTCCTCTGAAATGAGCCGCATAATGGTCCGCTAAGTAGAACCGCATAAGCCTACGCTAAACAGAGCCGCATAAGCTTAGGCTAAACAGTGTCGCATAAGCTCATGTTCGAACAGAGCCGCATGAGCTCTTTTAAAATGAAACCGCATAAGCTCGTCTTTAAACAGAGCTGCATAAACTCGTCTTAAAATAGAGCCGCATAAGCTCATGTAAGCCAAAGCACTCAGTAGTTTTGTTTTAGCCATCTTTTGATTTGTCTCTTTCTTTCCTTCTTCAGTGAATCTGCCAGTTAATGTAGCAGGAGAGCCTCTGGTGGGTCACGCACAATCGGCTATGGGCTATCGATTTGACCACATAGTCGAGTATGTGACGAACCAGCTTCCAAAAGGGCCTTTGGAGAGGCTGAATGCTATCAAGAAACAGTCCTTTCACTTTCTCTGTGCCATGATGAACTCAGGGCAATTGGAGGAGGAATACCTGAAGCCTGCGTTCCTCTTTGGGGATGCTTTGTTTGTAAAGAATACCCGGGTGCTGGATATATCCGAGAGCTGGGACTTTGCTCTTGACGGGGTGGAGATCCATATCCCTCCGATAGAGCGTCATTTTCCTCTCTCATGGTTCAACATATTACCGCTAGACAGAAAGATGGTAGACTCCTTGACCCCAAGCAAGTCGGGGATGTTTGTGGGAAACATCCATTACAATAGGAATTTGGGGTCAGCGTATGCGGGAAGGGAACCGGTCAGTCGGTACGTGATGGGACTGGCTCCGGGTACCTTTATAAACATAACGGGTCCCAACTTCACATTCTCTCAGGCTGATACCTTCTTGAACCAGCTTGTTCGCAAAGGGTCCTATCCCGTCGATCGGTTGGCGTTGCTGAACTGGATAAATCCTATCCCTGCATGAGCCAACTTGACCACATGGATTCTGCGGAAGTATACGATTCCCCTGCGTGAGATTGACGTCTACCACGCCATTCGGGGCACCTGTCATGGTATACCCATAAATAAGTCGTTGTTCATGGCTCTTCTGGAGATGTACAACCGGCGGACGGGAACCTTCTTCACATCTGGAGGGGAACTGGGACTTGCTCTCCATGAGATGTACGTTATCTCCAAGCTGCCCTGGGGGGAAGAAGTCTTTGAAGTGTACACCCCTACGAGCGAAGAGCTCGAGGATTTGGATTGGCAGTTCCCGGGCTTTGTTGCCGTGTATCGGGAATTGTTATGTCACCACAGTACTTGTCATCGACGGCTATCAAGAAGGATGGTAGCTCGGAAGGGAGCATTCCTCACACCACCACCTGGGTCTTATGCCATTTTACACTAAGCGCCTCAGGCCAGGTTTCTTTCCAAGATCCTCAAACTCATGAGGAGGTACAAAACTTGGTGTCAACTGCCAAGAGATTGAGGTCCACGGGCGGCACATTTGGGAGTAAGACCGACTCCTTTAGTTATTTTTATCATGGTACTCAGTGACTGTCGGAGAAGGGGCTTTTGGCGAGATTCCTGATGGTGTGGCTACGGAACAACGTAGTCTCCGGAGGGGCAGGTTCCATTGAGAGGATCAGTAGCCATTTTATCCTCCCTGCCGTAAAGCTGGTCTTTGGGGCCAAGCTGGCTCTTCTTTCGGCCATGGTGTGCAGCATACACTACGGCCTTCGCGTTTTTTTTTCCAAGGTCATCGCCCGTGACACGGCGATGGATTTTGAGCGTACAGAGCTACCATACTATTATCTGATGGGGTGGCTGTTAATGCACAACCGGTCTTTGATGAGGCCAGGAGCAGAAGATGGCATTACAGTTGATGACGCTTTCATTTTCCGATTCCACCATCAGCCTTGGGAGTGCAGCACCATGCCAGCCTGTCGGAGAGCGCTGGCGAGAGTGGACGGATACGACTTTTTTGTGTCCGTACCTTATTTTACTGCTGAAGAAGTAAGGAGCGTACATATTGATGGTACCGAACCTCCTCTCCTCTTACCTGAGAAAATGCTCTTTTGGCTGCGTAATATCCGTCCAGCACACCTAGTGTATCGTAACTGCAACATCGTCTACCTGGAGCCTTACTTGCCCAGCAGGTTCTTCCGCTAGTTTGGGTATAGCCAGTTGTTCTTTGACAGTCCCAGCTCTTGCCTGGGCTTTGAAGGTAGCGTCCTGGATGGTATCAGGACATGGCATTATTATGACACGGTTCATACCCGAACCACATTTTCAGTCCCTGATGGTGAGGTGCCAGGAGAGATTTTGTATATGGCGTCCTTATACCATGTTACCGCGAGCAAGCCTCCAGTTAATTTTGACCCAAGTACCAACTTCATGTGGGTACCGGCTTGGCGGAGAAGCCCAAAGGGTCTAAGACGAGGAAGAGGAGGGCGAATGTGGTTCATGTGCCTGACTCGGAGTCCACAATCGCGGACGAAGAGAATAACGAGCATGAGGCAGATAACTCTTCTCCTCCTGTGGAAGATGCTGGGGCGGATCAGCCGCCTGTTGTGCCAAATAAGATGGTGGCGAATCAGCCGCCTGTCGCGCCTAATGAGATGGTGGCGGATCAGCCGCCTATCGTGCTTGGTCCTTCGCACAAGCAGGGAGGCGCGTGTCCACTGATGGCGGCAGAACCTACTCTACGAAGCGGGCTGCGATAAGACGCCACGTGCTGTTTATTAAAGAGAGAGGTGAAGGTGATGATGCTGCTTCGGAGGTAAATTAAACTACAGCAATCTTCTCCTTTAGTCCTTATTTTCTCTGAACTGTTGCTTAATCATTTTTTCTTCTCTTTGTAGGCGTCAGAAGAAAGGGATTTTTTATAACCAGCTGATGTTCCTGAAGCTGATCCGGTCATAGCCACTTTGGCTAGTGACATGTGTACCAAGATCGTTGCTGCCGGGGTTCTTCCAGCGACGGCTAAAGCTCCTCCCGTTACGGAGGTCTCCATTCAGGGTGATGTAGACCCTACCGAGCCAATCTCCGAGGGTACTGGATTCCAGCTGGGTGATGTGGACCCCACTGCGTCTACCTCCGGGACTGCTGGAGCGGAAGAACCCACGACATTCGTCTCGGATGTCGCCGGTGAGGAGGGCACGATCACAGAGATCGAGCCTCAACTTTCGTAACCCTCCCCTGGTAAGCTAAGTTAGATCTTGACCAGTGAGGAGGTTTATTCGCTCTATCATCACATCCTTCGGGTTAAGATGATTGATAGTTGCTCTGGACATATAGGTCTGGCTCCTTCAATTGAAGGACCTCCCGCGGAGACAATCTTGGGAGAGCGAATGGTGGGACAACCGGGGCGGAGGGAAATGGTCCCCGCACCCTCTTCAATACATGTGGCTCCGGGGGTCGACCTCTCCGCCCTACCGAGCCTCCATATCCTTCGGGCGGCGGAGGAAGAATTGGCCGCTGCTCAAGCGTCTTTCGCTCAGAACTTACTTCCCTTGTGGCAGGGGCGGCAAGTTCTGTTGCATCTTCTTCGACGCTGCCGGCTACTCTCCCTTTGATGCCGTCTTCCTCCTAAATCCTAGATGAATCGTCAAGGGACGTAGTTGACAGCTTCTACCACCATCTGAAGTGGGAGATCGATGCTGCGGTGGAGAGGGGTACATCTTTTTCTCTGGCCCGTCAATACGCACGTGGCCAGATTGACCTTCTCCGTTCCCTCCCTGGCGGAGCTGGGGTAGTTGAGCTTCTGAAGCCCAAGCTACTAGAAGCTGACAAATTGTTAGCTCAGTATCAAGGAATGCAGCAAGTTGATTTATCTTTGGCCGTCTATCAGGAGCGCGCCTTTCTTATATCTGCTATGGAGAAGGTAAGGGCCACGCGAGATGCATCCAAGCCAATCATAATGGAGGACCTTCGAACATTGTCTCTGCGACGCGACCAGCTGAACTGCCAGGGAGCACATTGCGTGGCTCGGGAGGAGGCAGCTTCTCGCGGAATTACCGATACGAGAGAGCAGATCTTCGAACGTCAGCGGAAGCTAACTTTCTTGGAATCTAAACTTGAGGCCGCCCGCGCAGAAAAGGAGCTAGTTATCCAAGATGCCGACAAGGTCACCCATGATTCTACCGGCTTGGAGCGTGCTTTGCAGAAGCTAGAAGAGGGCTGGAAGGCCCATGCCTATCTGGATGATGCGAAGCGGCTGGTTCAAGAGGCCGAGCGCCAGGCCAAACAGAGGTTTGAGCGGTCGATGGCTGTGCTGAAGGACCGTCTCCGGGATTTGTATGATGCTGAATCATGATCGACTTTGTTGTTTTTTTTCTTTTTCTCTCCATTTTGTAACATGGACATAGTCGCAGATAATTTAGTACCTTGGATTTTGAATAAATGAGCATGTTTTGACTCATCATTCAATTTTTTTTGTACTTGTTGTATTTGTGGCGTTTATGGTGTTTCTCCAATGGGGGACTATTTGTGGACCTATTATCCTTGGCGTACCTTGGTTTTAGGTACGGATAATAAGTTTGGAAGGGATACCTAGAACAACTTTACGATGAAGTGGCTGTGGTCAACATAGGACATTTGTGGTCAACAGATGACATTTATGGTCGTACCTAAACTTAGTACAATAGCACGTACTAGAAAACTTAGTACAGCATTCGTGGTCGACTGCGGACATTTGTGGTCAAGAAAGGACATTTGTGGTCGTCGGAAGACATTTGTGGCCTATTATCCTTGGCGTACCCTGTTTTTTTTGGTACGGAGAATAAGTCGAGAGAGAACCAACATACTTACTCAGAGGTAATAAGGACGTGGTAAATATGAGGGTTTCTTCGATGGATCCTTCCCACTCAGAGGTAATAAGGACATGGCAGGAGTGGGCTCCATGAAGGGTGCATAGAACAACTCAGAGGTAATTAGGACGTGGAAGTTCTATGTGAGAGGCGGTTTGTTTTTGATGGAAGGGAAACAACTCAGAGGTAACATCGACGTGGTTGTTTCGGAACTTTGTGGATCTGTTACCCTGTTTATGCACTGAAAGTGCGGGTATTGGATCATAAGGAGGGAGCTCTTTTAGGAGGAGAGTTCAGAGGTATGATCATACTTGACTTACTACCTAAAAGATGCGATATATATTTATCTGTAGTGACCAGAGTGTGAGTTCAGCGGTACTTGCGGGTACATAACTGAACTATCTGGGATATTTTGGAGTCAGAATTTGAGTTCAGCGGTATTTGCGGATACATAACTCATCATTCTAGGGAATTTGTAGTCGAAATGCGAGTTCAGCGGTACTAGGGGGTACATAACTCGTTATCTTGGAAATTTGTAGCAGGAATGCGAGTTCAGCGGTACCAGAGGGTACATAACTCATCATCTTGGAAATTGTTAGCCGGAATGCGAGTTCAGCGGTACCAGAGGGTACGTAACTCGTCATCTTGGAAATTTGTAGTCGGAATACGAGTTCAGCGGTACCAGAGGGTACGTAACTCGTCATTCTGGAAGATTTGGAGGATGTCGTTTCAGACGTAATACTTCTTCAGGAACTTGCCGTTGATGGGCAACATGAGCAAGTCTCCATTTTGTTTTGCGAGGCGGTAAGCTCCATTAGAGAATACAGCATCGATGATGAACAAGCCTTCCCACTTTGGCTGGAACTTACCGGCGGTTTTATGAGTCATAACCAACGGCCTCCGAACTGCCAGAACGAGGTCGCCCACTTGGAATGTTCTGATTTTAACCTTCTTGTTAAAGGTTCCGGAGATACGGGCTTGGTACAGCTGGATTCATTGTTGAGATAATAGGCGCTTCTCATCTAGGGCCTCCAACTCTTACAGTCGGCGATGGTGATTATCATCTGTTGTCAGCCGATAGGTGAGAGCGACGCGGAGCGAGGTGATTTGAGTCTCCAGTGGAAGAATTGCCTCACTTCCATATACCAGACAGAACGGCGTGTTCCCAGTGGCCATCCGTACTGTAGTATGGTATGCCCAGAAGCATTCGCCAAGCTTCTCATTCCAGTCGTATTTGTTGGAATACACGAACTTCTTGAGCTGCTTGATTATTGTTTTGTTGAATGCTTCAGCCAGACCATTAGCCGCTGGATTGTATGGTGTTGAAGCAATATTCTAGATTCGATGTTTGTTGCAAAACCGATAGAAAGCGTGGCTTGCGAACTGCGGGCCATTATCATGGATGATCCTTCGGGACAGTCCAAAGCGGTAAATGACGTGATGCTTGAGGAAGCTGATCACGTTTGAAGTCTTGACTTCTGCCAGCAGAATAGCCTCCGCCTATTTAGAGAAGTAATCTGTGATTGCGAGTATGAAGCGATGTCCTCTGGACGAAGGTGGAGTGATCGGACCAATGATGTCCATTCCCCATGCTTCGAATGGCCAGGATGCTACCGTTGGATGTAGAAACTCGGACGACTGGTGGATGAAATCTGTGTGGACTTGACAGGCTTTGCATTTTCGTGCATAGTCTATTGCATCTGCAACCATCGTGGGCCAATAATAGCTCATTCGTCGAAGGTAATCCGGTAATTTTGGGCCAGGCTGATGGGCCCCACAGATGCCGTCATGAGCTTCACGTACGGCTTCTTTGGCTTCTGTATTTGACAGACATCGAAGAAGTAATCCATCGTATGATCACCGATATAGCATTTTCGTCTCTGTATCGTAGAAGAATCTGAGGGAACGTCTTCTGATAGAAGTGGCTTCCTTCGAATTCTCTGGCAGGATGTCATAGACTACGAAGTTAATGAATGGTTGTCTCCAGTCTGGTACTTCGTCGACTGTCAGCTCGGAGTAACTCTCAATATATTGAACATTATTCCTGGGACAGACCAACTCACGGCCTATGATGTCAACCAGATGATGAGCATGATTCGGAACTGCTAAGGAAGCAGCGAGGCCTGCTAGGGCATCGGCTTCAATGTTCTGGAGCCTGGGAAAGTGTTCTATGAAGAACCCTTTCAAGGACGAGATGATGTTAATCGCTATTTGGTGATAGGGGATCATGTCTTCATGGCGAACCTCGTATGCACCCCGAATTTGATTGACGATTAACTGCGAATCGCCGTATGCTTCAAGATACTCTACCCCCATCTCCTTTGCAAGTCGGAGGCCAATGACCAGAGCGTTGTACTCGGCCACATTGCTTGAGCAGGACTCCATAAGGGAGTAAGCCCGATTGATCATTAGCCCGGAGAGAGAAATCAGCACCACTCCGACTCCAGCGACGATGTTACCCTTGGGCCCCGTTCTGGAAGCACCGTCGAAGAACATTCGCAACACGGTATCATGAGAGGCCACATTTGAATTGGCAACCTCATCTGAAATCTCTTTTGGTTGACTCCGATCCTGGATGAGCTGCTAAAAAGTCTGTCAGAGCTTGACCTTTAACAGCCTTCTGTGGGACGAAGATCATGTGGTAGGAAGACAGTAATATCGCCCAGGTAGCGAGGCGAGAGCTGAGTGCACCTGGCTTGGTCATGAGAACCCTGAGGGGATTGACTCTTGATATGACATGGATGGTTTGTCCCGTGACGTAGTGTCGCATCTTCTGAATGGCTAAAACCAGAGCGAGGCACTCCTTTTCTACGACAATATATCGATGCTCCGGCCCCGTCATCATTCGGCTGAGGTAATATATAGCTTGCTTATGGCCTGCATCATTGTTTTGCGCTAGCAGAGCACCGAGAGAATGTGTCATCGCTCGTACATATAGTAGAAATGGTCTTCCAGCAACCGGGGCTACCAGGACTGGAGGGTTCGTCAGATATTCTTTGATGTTGTCGAAGGCGCGCTGGCATTCTTCGTCCCATACGAATGAAACGTCCTTTTTCATGAGGTGGGTGAATGGTTGACATCGTCCGGAGAGGTTAGTGATAAACCTTCTGATGTAAGCCAGCCTTCCTTGAAGGCCTCGGAGTTCACGGAGATTTCTCGGGGGACCCATCTCCATGATTGCCTTCGTCTTCTCAGGGTCTATGTGGATACCCTGGGAAGTAATGATGAAACCCAAGAACTTCTCGCTGGATACACCCAAGAAGGATTTTGTGGGATTTATTTTTAAATTGTGCGCTCGTATAAGGTCGAACACTGTCCTCAGATCATGCAGATGATCTTCCTTAGAGCGGCTTTTGACGGCGATGTCGTCGACGTAGCATTCCACTGTCTTGCGCAAGTGGTCTCTAAAAATAATGCTCATAGATCTTTGATAGGTGGCGCCAGCATTCTTTAAACCGAAAGGCATGACTGTGTAGTAGTATGTGCCAATTGGTGTTCAGAATGATGTATGCTTTTTGTTATTAGGGAACATCTTGATTTGGTTGTACCCCGAAAAACTATCCATGAATGACATACGCTCGAAGTTGCACGTATTGTCAATTATGATGTATGTGATAGGGAGAGGAAATTCATCTTTGGGACATGCCTCGTTCAGATTGCGGAAGTCGATGCAGATTTGAATCTTCCCATTTTTCTTGAGGATTGGTACTTTATTGGCTACCCAATCTGGATGTTGTTCCTCGCGGATGAAGCCGCTAGCTATCAATTTGTTGACCTCAGCTTCAATAGCATTCATGATGTCGGGACGGAACCATCGTTGCTGTTGCTTGACTGGTTTTGCGTCCGGACGGATGTTGAGTTTGTGAAGTGCAACCTCGGGATTCAGTCCTGGCATGTCTTCGTATCTCCAAGCGAACACGTCGATGTGTTCTCTGACGAGCTGTAGTAGCGATTCTCGCTCTTCGTCTGTCAGACTCTTGCTGACGAAGATGGGCTTTGGAGAGGACTTATTACCGAGATCAATTTGCACAACCTCATCCTCGGTGGGAGGCACTCTTTGTTCGAACCGCTTCTCCCATTGTACGTCTAGTTGTTGTGCCCACGACTCTAACTCAAGAAGTTCAGGAATGTCTTCATCTTCTTCGTTGGCGTCGGCAAATGCCATATTGACGGACCAGACTTGCGTGAGCATGTCCCCAATGCTGAGGTCTGAATCAGAAGTTGGTGATCCGGTTGAGTGTGAATGCCAGTCGCATTCCTCATCTGAGCTTTCAGGGGTTGTTGCAAGTGTAACATAATCTAGCCCACATCTGGTCTTGTTGTAGTAATCCCTTGGTTTCTCAGCCGGGACCGACAACTGTATGGGTAGCCTCCGTCCAGTGCCGTAGTTCAAGCCTAGTGCAGTTTCCAGATCATACCCCTATTTTTGTATGAGGTACTTGGATCGGGAACTATATAGATAAAGGGGCAGTCTCCCGGTGTTGGGTTCGAGATCAACTTCTTCTACCCTGAAGGGTTGTGGGTCATTCTTCCGGCCAAAGATGATTGGATGATCCTCTCCCTCGATTATGCGATAAGCGTCTTCCACTGGAGTAAGTTGGTTTACGGTGTAGACATTTGTCACCTATGTGTGCAGGTGGGTGCCTATACCGTGTTCTATGGCATACATTGTACAAAGCTTATTAAGCTCGAGGTAATTCAAAGATAGCCCTTTATTGATGAAATAAGGTATCTTTTCTAGTGGGATTACATCATCTGCGGATAGAACATCAGTGTGAGCAGCCACATACTTGGCCAGCTCTGGCTCTGCTTCAACCACCCCCTGTGTCAATGTAGATTGGGAGGATGACTTGGACAGCTTAATCATTAGGGGCTCCATGGGTGGAGCAGAACATGGAGTCGTTGGTATACTAGCCACCCCCAGTTTGGTGCTTGGTGCTGGACGGGGGATTGTTGGCTGGCTAGCGGTCATCGACTTCGCACTCGGCTGCTGATTTATTCTGGGAACACGGATCATCATCGGCTTGATAGAGGGATTGCGCTCCTCTGTTTGTTGCTGACTCACTCTAGGCAGCCTGATGGTCAGTGGCTCTGTCGTGGGTCTTGGCGTTTGGCCATACCTTGGCAGTCAGATTATCATCTGCTCCTCCTGTGCAGAGAGGCTGATTGCGTCCTTACGCAGAGTGGCCGTAAGGGGTACAATTCTGCCAGGTTTGCGGGCTTGGAGGTGGATCGTTAGAGGTTCTTCCGATCCAGTTGCCGCCTCAGTTGGAGTTTGAGTATCTTCTTCGACAAGATGCCTATTTGACTTCTCGTACAAGCATGAGTCGGAGTAGTAAGATTCAACCCCTTTAAAGGGATCGATGTCGGCAAATTCTGTCCTCACGAAGCCATGCTTATCGACGTACTTGAAGCATTGGTGCAGTGTGGAAGACACGATCATGTAATCATGTATCCAAGGACGCTCCAGGAGAAAATTGAAGGAAGTATCCGCATCTATGACATAACAGGTCACTTCTGATTGAAGATCGTCGATTTGGCATTTCAGACAAATCTTTTCGATCGAATATCTTCTGCCTGAATTGATACCACTGATGGCGGTGCTTGTCGGCGTCAGGCGATGCATTGGGATACGCAGATGGTGTAGCAGGCTCTTCGGGATGATGATTATGGAAGAACCAGGGTCAATGTGCATCCGATCCACCTTGATATCGCCAATGTACCTAGTATAATATAGAGGGCGGTCATGCAGGTTGGTCTTGATAAACATATCCTACGGAGTGAAGACAATGTTGGGCATTGCACCCATGCAAGCGCTATCTTGAAGATCTGCAGGCCCCCAGTGAGATTGGACTGAGCTAGATATGCGTCGGCATTCTGGAGTGCCTCACTCAATGCGACGCGAACGTCTTTAGAGAGTCTCGGGAGCTCGTATAGTGACAATTTGGCCGGTGTGTTGGCAATTGTGCTAAGATGTCAAAGTTGTAAGGCCTCTCCAGCCCCTGAGGTACCTCTTTTCGGAGCGGCTTGTCAAATCGAGTCTCCTTCGGCCTAGGCTTGTCGGTCGTCGAAGGCTGAGAAGTTCATGGGGCATCAGCAGCTGTCGGCTGATGATCTTTAACCGAGTTACCCGGTGGAGGTTGGGTTTGTGCGTCGGATCGGGTAACAACAGCAGTAGCTTCTTCGACCTCTGCCGAGATTGTGCGGCATGATTTGACTTTCCCACTCTTCTTATTGTTGGAAGTGGGTGGTGCGGACTGAGTTACTTCCGGTACCAGGTCCGGGTGGACCCACATGACCTCCCTTCATGATGTGGTAAGGGGCACTACACCAGCAGCCTGGTCTCGGGGAGGCAGAAGCTTAGCGACTTTTATTCTTGCCCTAGGGACGGGCACTACTCCATCTTGAGTCATTGTCGGAGGAAAGCTGCCAAATTGTACTGACACTATGTTGGTTGCTACGGTCACCTCTTTGAAATCAACGGCCAAGGCCTTAGAATCGATGAGATGCTGGATGTATCGCTTTAGTTGGTAGTATTCTTGTGTAGCATGGTGGACATAGCGATGATGGTGGCAGTACTCGTGGCCCTCCATCTCTGTAGGATGAGGTTCACGTCTTGAAGGAGGGAGCTGGATTCGACCTCCTTGTACGAGCATGTCCAAGATGGACTTAACATGGCTGTCTTCGAAGGAATAGGTCATCTGAGGCCATTGCTTCTCTGCCGGCTTCGGTTTAGGCTTCAGAGCTGTGTCGGCCACCATACTCTGTTTTCCCTTGTTGTCTCGATTATTGGAGGGGTTACCACCATTACTGCTGTTAGTGTTAGGGCGTTTGCCCTTATCCTCTCCTTCCGAGACGTGTAATCGCAGTTGGCGGGCTTTCATCAACTTGTCTTCTGCGCTAGTGGCACTGATAATAAAAGTCTTCCAATCCTTAAACTGACTTTCGCCCATCCAGAGGCTGATTGTGGGAAGCATCCTCTTCTGGCAAATTTCAATCAAGGAGGAATCGGGGTTACCGGAAGGCAACTTCATTGTGGTTTGGCAAAACTGTTCGATATAGTTCCTTGTCAGTTCCTTTTCTCCCTGGACAACGTCCATGAGGGTGGACATCATCATGCCTTGTCCTACTTCGTAGAACCTCCCTAAGAACATACGTTTAAAGTCGACGAAGGAATGGATGCAGTTGTCCGGCAAATTATGGTACCAGTCAAAGGCGAGCCCTTCCAACGCTCCAATGAACAACCGCATGAGGATGGCATCGTCATGAGGCTGATGGTCGGTTGAGACTTCGAAGTAGGTGATGTACCTACTTGCAGATGTCTTCCCATCATACGGATTGATGTCGAATGGTTTATATCTTGGTGGGAAGGGCACATCTCTCCATGTAGCAGGATACGGTTGTCGTATCCTGAGGTCCTGGCAGTTTTCTCGGGCGTGGGACATGGCTCGGAGCTCCTGGACCTCTCTTCTTGCCTCTCTGGCCTCGTCTGCAGCGGTGGGAGCTGATATTTCAAGAGGATTATCACCCGGGTTTGGTGCGGCTAAGTTTGAGTCCGCATTGACCGCGGGTCCCACGTTTGTTTGGCCAAGTGTACTTTCTTGCAGAATTGGAAGGGCCGCTTTGATCTCATCCACGGATTTAACCAAGGTAAGAAGTATAGCTTCTAGAGTGTCGATGTATTGGCGATCACTGGGACCATCTTGGTTGCTGTCCGTCATGAACATCGTCCTTACATGAAGAGAGATGGAAGGAACGGTGGAGGACGTGCCCTCAGAGTCATACCTTCGTGTAGAGAAGTCATCAGGGTATGTGGGAATGTTCTCTTCTGGTTCAGACTCAGAAGGAGTGGTACCCCCAACTTCAGAGCTTGCCTCGTCTTGAGAATTGTGGACGTCCTCGGGGACGTCGGAACATGCTGCATCTGTTGGGGTAACCGTTTCCTCTGGATCATCTTCTTGGAACACCGGATTATCGTAGATGTTTGGAGGAGTGCTACCCCCGGCTCCAGAGCCTCCTAGAGATGTGGACAACGAATCTCCAAGTGTGGCAGATTTCGTCTTTGAGCGAGTACTTTGGAAAACTTCTCCCGTATCGGTTGTGGACAACCGCTTAGAAGAGGGTTTTTTGGTTGAGATTTTCGGGTTGGAGACATTTGTTTTTTTTCCTCTCCCGTTGTCTGGGATCTTGTGAGCAGAATTGCAGGAGGCGACAAGAAGCACTTCGTCTTCCGAGCTTTGGTGTTGCAGTCGTTTGAAGATGGATTGCCGCTCCTCTTGTGTGGCCGTCTTGCTGCAGCAGCAGTTGAAAATGACTTGAGTGCAGTAATGTCCATGAGTGGACTCTCTGCACACCAAGTTTTTATCTCTTTCCTTGCGATTGTGAAGAATCATGTTGTGCAAGTCACTCGCTTTGTGGGCTCGGGAGTCCTGAGCACGTGAGTGTGTTGGCGTCCCGCCTGCTCCCTGATGTGGGGGTAGTACGAGTACTTGCCCCTGATTATTGTTGGGAGATTCTTGATAACTATCCCGTTCGTTGGCCGCCGGGGGCTGGACACGGATATTTTTATACAACTTTCCATCAGGGGTCCGCGTAATAGTCAGCGAGACGTCCTGATAGTCAGAAGTTGGGACAGCTGTCTGAGCTCGATGAGCCCGCGCTGCCCGAGACTTCTTCCTTCTAGCACCTGAAGGTGCATAGTAGGAAGAGTCCACAGAGACTGGCACATGAGAGTATCTGAGATCAGGATCGCCTGAGAGGCGGTCGAAGATTGAACTCGAGCCGCATGAAGCAGATGGCCTGCGGCTGAGATATTTAGCCTCATAGCCTGCCTACATGCGGTTGGCATTTATTGCCGCATAAGCAGCCCGCATACGGCAGGCAGTTTGCATGCGGCTGCGAGCTGTAGTGGCCGCGTGGGCCTCTTTCATGCGACTGGAAGTCATAGTGGCCGCATGAGCATCCTCCATGCGGCTGGCAGCACTGGCCGCATGAGCCTTCTGTCTGCGACTGGCTTTTGTGGCCGTATGAATCTTTATGCGGCTAGCGCCCTTATACGGCTTCTTCTTGGACTGTGTAGAGTCACCCTTTGCCCCTGCAAGTCCAGCATCGTAGTATTTTCCTCTGTCAGACTTGGAGACAGCAGAGTCCTCTATAGTCTGAAGTGGGGCTGCAAGAGGGTCTTTTTTGCCGTCTTGGGCAACAAAGAGTACTCCTTCGAGAGCTTGGAAGGAGCGAATGATTTGGGTCTCCACTCCCTATGGGCCTTCTTCATGCGTGCTCGCCGCTGGACCGGGCCAGCGCTCCCGTCGGAGAGAATTTCTTCAAACGCCTGCTGATCAAACCGGGCGACCAGCATTTGTTGAGGGGAGCTAAGTTTGGCTGCGTCCGATTGCGTCACCAACTCCTCAGCCATGGAGAAGCTTATCCCCAGCAGAGTCGCCATCGTGTTTGCCATTGATTGTAAAAGTACAGAATAATTATATAGGAGGACTGAACTTAGACTCACAATACAAACTCGCTCGTACAAAGAAATCCTAGGGACGAAAACCTAGGTACAACAATCTAAGTACGATTGTTTATTTTTAATTCTGGAGGGTGACGGTAGAGGCTCGAGAAATCGACGGTAGCTCTGCCTTACTCCTTGGACGATCGGACGTAGCCTTGGCTCTGATGAAGAAATGCTCTCGGGATACGTGGAAAGAATCCTCTGTGCGCGCCTTTGTCTCTCTGTGTGTCCAGCCGGGTGGAGAGAGTCTCGTTCTCTCTGGAATTCTCCTTCTCTTTTTCTCCCCTATTCTCCAGAAACCTCTCCCCCTCCCTTGCAAGGGAATGGCACCTTGCTATTTATAGAAGTGGGGGTATGATCATTAGGGTTTGCAATGATTCCCCCCTTGGAAAGTCGGCGGCCAATCATCTGGACCATTAATCTTAATTGTATTACATCTGGGCAGTTAATTCTTGATTGCGCCAAATCCATATCGGCAATTATGCTGATTGCAATGAATCTTCATTATTTGTCATGACGAGCTCGAATCTCCTGCCACGTGTTCAATTTTGCTTAATTACAATAAATCTAATTTGATCCGAGTAATTATGGTGATTGTACTAAATCTAGTTGTTATGATTTGTGAGCAGCCATAATTCTGAGGGGATAAGACAGCCACATGTCTCAACTATCATGAGGATCGCCACGTGTCTCAACTGTCACGAGGACCGCCACGTGCCTCAACTGTCATGAGGACCGCCACGTGTCTCCACTGTCGTGAGTGGGACGTCCTGACAGAGCCGCATGAATGCGGTCTCTAAATAAATAGCATATGGGTGGCCCCCACATTCCTAGCCGTATGAAGGTAACAGCCGTATGAAGGTGGCAGCTGCATGAAGGTAGCAGCCGCATGAAGGAAGCAGCCGCATGAAGGAGGCAGCCGCATGAAGGAAGCAGCCGCATGAAGGAGGCAGCTGCATAAAGGAATGACAGCCGCATAGGAGTGGCAGCCGCATAGGAAGGGCAGCCACATAGGGAGCTTTGGACTTGACGGATCATGCCAGCTATAAAAGATTTTCTTCTTTTCCCTAGGAACACGCCATCATGTCAGAGTTATCATGTCAACTTTGACCTCAGAGCTGTCATTTCTCAGAGCTGTCATTGTCAGAGCTGTCACTGTCAGGGCTGCCGTCAAAGTAATTAATTCAAGCTGCTGCTTTATGGCCAGTTGTTGGATCGAACAGCGTGAGGCCACGTGGCGTGGAGCCATCCGAGCCGCATGAAGGACTTTTGAAGCCGCATGAGGCTCCTTATGTTTTGTGAACAGCATGGGATCCTAAAGGACCTATGAGCCGCATCAGGCTCCTTCTGTTTTTGAGACGCATGGGCTATCCTTGTCTTTTTCCATGCTTCTACAGAGCTTTGGTAGATAATTTCATCGGAAGGTTCGCCAAGGTTAAATGAAATGTTCTTTCTCTACGAAACTACAGAAAAGCCTTGAATAGGGGTCTGGATTGGACATTTTTCTGCTTCTCTCCTCCACAGGATTATGAGGGCTTCCTACAGCTTATGAAAGATTCAATAATCCCCAATTCTCGTCCATCTCCTGCGGCATTTACCTGGTTGAAGATGATGAGACCCTCTCACTTGGTATATCATTTTGAAAGCAAATGCTTTTTAGAACCTTATTTACCAAGTCATTTTGCTCATCAATTCGGCTATGACCAGTTACACGTCGGAAATGCAACGACATGCCTTAAAGCCTTAGGACACTTGATCAACGGTGCTCGTAGATGGAGATATTACAGCGAGAGAGGGACTCAGGCTATACTTTTAATGCCTTTGGCCACTCTTGAGAATGGTCCGAGGATCTTGGGCTCATATGCCCATTTTTATACTTCAGTGAATACCTTCTTCGAGGGTTATTCGATAAATGATAGTTTTGTCAGGACACAGAGGGCGTTCGATGGTGAGGCTTCCGACATTAATTTGACCAAGGTTGAAGAAAATGCTCCTGCTGAGGATCCTTTTGATATTGTGGATATGGGGGTGATTGATGAAGTTCATAATCCATTGAGCGGTCTTCTCAAGAAAATGTAAAGATGCTACTCCTTCAAAACAAGCAGGCAAGAAACACAAAGTCTATACTCAAGACCCAGCTGTTCCTTCTGTCGTAAAAAATAAATCAAATAAAGTACTCGTTGTTGAGAAACCCGTAGCGAGGACTAGGCTTCAAAAATAGCTAGAGGCCAATTTTTTACCTGGACCGACCTTATCTTTGAAAGGATCGACTCCAGGATCAACTTCCACTCCTCCTCAAGAGAATGTCTCGAACGTCGAGGAGGACATAGACAGAGGGCTACCAGTTGTTGAGAGAATTCAACCTCAATATTCTGCCCTTGGTGAAGTACCACCTCCATCTGTTACCCCTGTTGAAGAACAACCTATTTCAATAGAGGTACTAGTAACATTTTTTCGCCCATCAGTCAAGCGATCGGTAAAAAAAAGTTAGTTGTCGGTCGTGCCATACAAAGTGTTACATCAAGACCCTCATTGGATGATCACCATCTGCCTTCTCAAGAAGTATCTCCGTCCGTTGTAGGAGACACACCTTCTCAAGCAGGTAAAGATCTTGCAATTATATCAGAAATCATGAATGTTGATCCTGTAGCGATTTGTATTGACGTTCATTCATCTTCCGAATGCTCACTAGTAAGTGCAGTCGCAACATCCCCAAAGGACATTCCTTCGAATACAATTCCAGGATCGAAGATAGCAAAGACACATGCTTCTTGGCCTCAGGGAACTTTTGTGGGATATACTTCAGCTGGCCGACACCATATCTGGTCTCAGATAAAATGACGACTACTATAAAGGGAACGCAAATTCCAGCTTTATTTTTTGGAACAACTGACATAGAAAATTCGACTGTCCCTACAGTTTAATCTCCTGATGTTCCCATTCCTATAAATAAAGAAATGCTAGAAGCTTTACAGGGTTGTGAAGAGGACCCTCTTGATGCTGCTTCAGGGTCTAATGGACCTGAAGATCATAATCATGCTACGACTACAAAGAGTCAAAATATGGTGACTGGTGATAACCCAATCCCTGCTGAGGGTGAAGAACACCCAACTAAAGATGAGGGCGATCAAAGCCCTAGTGATGCTAATCAGAGTTTTGAGGAGCTACCAAGCGACGAAGACTCTGATGTCGATATTACGGGCGATGATAGCCCAGATAATAAAAAAGCAACAAAGTCTGAGGGCCTTCAAAAAGGCGATCAATCTATCATTGCTGCAGAGGAGATTCATACTTCAGTTGAGCCAATCCAAGAACCGCAGATTCAATCCTTGGAAGGTCGGACCGAATCTGGTGCTGGAAGCAGTCGTTTCATTTCGGGAGGCTCGAAAGCGGGAAGTAGTCAAGCAGCTGTGTCAGAAAATACTATGGCGAGACTCATCACCGCGCGAGACACAGAGCTTCACGAAACTCCATATGTGCCACTAGGCTCAGGTAAATTTTTGATCTTTATTTACGCTAGTTATTTCGATGATATATCATAATTATGTTTCTTAATTTACAGAAAATCACATAGGGACAATTGTAGTAGCTCCATCTACTGCTTTCAGTTTCACCTCGACTATGGCTCCACTGGACATGGGAATTTGTTAGATTGTTAGATTATATTTGCAATGTAAATATGGCCCATAACCCATAAGCCCAAATATAGACATTATATATATTGTAACAAACCCTAGCAATGAGAACAAGGCATTATTATTTCCTCCATGGTATCAGAGCCTCCCGTAAAACCCTAGCCGCCATCTTCCGAAAAAAAAAAACCCTAGCCAAAACCCGCGTCGACCGCGGCCGAAGCCCGCTTCCGTGCCGACCGCGCCTGACGATCGATCCCGACCGTCAAAGATTTGGGCACCAAAAACTCTCCACCAGCGGCGAGTCATCAAGTCCACGGGCTACCACCAAACTGCTACTGCTGCTTGTGCTACTACCTCAAGTTGTGCTACCACCATCAAGTCCATCAAGTCTCTGAGCCGTGCTACCACCTCAAGTTTTTACCAAACTCTCCACGTATTTGTTCCAGTGCAAGCCATCAAGTCCACGTATTTCCAGCTTCTGTCTAGGTGCGGCCACCGCCCTCGCTGCACCGAAACAACTGCTTTTTGCAATAAAAAAAAGGAAAACAAAAAAAAGAAAGAAAGAAAGATTATATATATATATATATATATAAAAATATATATATATATATATATATATATATATATATATATATCCGGCGTTCCTGATCGCGGCCGATTCGCCGTCGACCCCGTCCATCATCGGCAGATTCGTCGGAGTTGTACAAAATTTTGTACACCCGACATCCGCTCGCTCCTACGCGCCAGATCTGGTGCCCCTGATCGCGGTCGATTCTCTGCCGACCCCGTCCATCAGCGGCTGATTCGTCGGAGTTGTACAAATTTTTTGTACACCCGACATCCGCAATGGCAGATGATGCTGTGTCCAGCTACTCCGTCGCGACTGGCGGTGACGGTGCACACAACCCAAATTATCCTAATCCTAAGGATCCATATTTTCTGAGTTCTGCTGATCAACCAGGAAATATCATTACACCTATTATTTTTCGTGGACCGAACTATGCTGAGTGGTCTCGGTCGATACGTCTCTCCCTGATCTCTAGGTAAAAGATCACTTTTCTGGAAGGTACTGAAGTCAAACCTGTTAATGATGCTAGTAAATTGCTTGATTGGAGATGCGTGCAAGCGCTATTGGTTCAATTGGTTCTTAATACCATTGATCCGTCTCTGAAGAAATATTTGCCGTACTTTGAGGAGGTTTATCCATTGTGGAACTTGTTGGAGAAAAGATTTGTTGTTAGCAACGGCACTCGGAAGCAACAAATTAAGGTGGCTTTGGCCGAGTGCAAACAAACGGCGTCAATGTCTGTAGAAACCTATTTTGGAAATTTGCAGTCTTTGTGGGATGACCAAGCTGCTTATTTTCTATTGCCTACTTGTACCTGTAGTGAACTTGCTGCAAAGCTACAGGCTATGAGGGATGAAGACCACTTTCAGGATTTTATGTATGGGTTGAATCCTGAGTTGTATGGTCATACCCGATCTAATCTTCTGGCTCAGGATCCTCAGCCAAGTTTAGATCGGGCATACCAGACAGTCCGTGAGGAGGAAGATATGCGAAAATCTCAAGTCCAATCCGCTACTGAGGAGGTGATGGCGCTGGCTATCAAGTCTTCACCTCGTATTTCTACTACTTCTAATAGTAGAACCTCAGATCCAGGGACAAATCAGGTATGATCTGTACTCATTGTAAGAAAATAGGTCATGATGTTGCAACTTGCTTTGCCAAGATTGGCTATCCAGAGTGGTGGGAGACTCGTCTTCGGCGTGAGGGCGGACGTGGTGCTGGTGGTGGCAGAGGCCCGGCACCACCGCAGAGACGTGATGGAGGACGTGGTGCTGGTGGCACAGGGTTGTTCATCATGTCGCCGCTGCTGGTCATGGTGTTCCTGCTGGTTTTGCTGGGAGTTCGGCGGATATGATGCATGGAGTATATCCTTCACCACTCTCAGGTGAACAATGGCAGAAACTGATGAGCTTGCTTGGTAACGACAATTCTTCCAACCCTGGTTCTTCAAAAACGGATCGTCTGATGGGTAAAAATTCTTCTGTCCCTTGGATATTCGATACTGGGGCTACTCTTCATGCGACAGGCTCTCATGACTGTTTCGTTGATTGCTTTGAGGGCCCTGTCTGTCCTGTGATTTTGTCTGATGGAAGCACTATTGAGGCTGTTCTGTGAGGCAAAGTATTTTTGACTGCTTCGATGGAGTTGACGGATGTTCTCTATGTTCCGACATTGACTTGCAATTTGATCTCTGTCTTCCAATTGATTGGTGCCAGAAATTGTGATATGTTATTTACTCCTGATTTGTGTTTTGTTCAGGACCGAAGTACGAGGATGGTGATTGGAGCAGGTGAACAAAGGGGTGGACTTTACTTCTTGGGGGAGGTTCCAGCTTCTTTGGCTTCTGTGATCCTGGCATGCAAAGAGAGTGATTCTGAGGTGTGGCATAGTAGACTGGGGCATCCTTCAGATAAAGTAATGGAGACTTTACCTTTTCTCTCTGGTAGTAGTGTGTTTTCTCATAAGGCTTGTGATATTTGTCATCAAGCTAAACAGACTCGTGATGCCTTTCCTGATAGTAGTAGTCGTACTTTGAGATGCTTTGAACTTATACACTGTGATCTGTGGGGACCATATCGTGTTCCGTCATCTAATGGGGCACGATATATTTTGACTTTGGTGGATAATTTTTCTAGAGCTGTTTGGGTTATTTTATTGACGGATAAGTGTGCTGTTTATTCTATGTTTCTTAAATTCATTGCTACGGTAAAGCGTCAGTTTGGGGCTGATATATGTCGTGTACGGAGTGACAATGGCACTGAATTTAATTGTTTACGAGATTATTTTTCATCTCAAGGTATATTATTCCAAACATCCTGTGTTGGGACACCTCAGCAGAATGGAAGGGTGGAAAGAAAACATCGACATATTTTAAATGTAGCCAGGGCATTGAGATTTCAGGGTTCTCTTTCCGTAGATTTTTGGAGAGAATGTGTTCTGGCTGCATGTTATTTGATAAATAGAACCCCTTCTAGTATCTTGCATTTTAAGTCTCCTTATGAAGTTTTATATGGTTCGGCTCCTTCGTATGATCATCTACGTATTTTTGGTTGTCTGTGCGATGCGTATGATTTGAAATCCCGACATGATAAATTTGCTAGCAGGAGCAGAAAATGTATCTTTGTTGGGTATCCACTTGATAAAAAGCGATGGAAACTGTATGATTTGGAGACTGGTGAATTTTTTGTGTCCCGTGATGTTACTTTATATAAAAAAGAATTTCCTGGGTGTGGCTCTGCTAGCGAGATGTCTTCTGCGACACGCTATACATCTGTTGACGTGCTGGAAGACGATATAGAGGTTTTTGGGATGGTGTCGGCTACGGTTGCTGAGGCCGGAGGGGTTGATGGTGGCTCAGCACCGAGTGGCAAGGATGCACAGGTAGATGCAGAATTGTTGACAGGAGAGTCCGCTGGGGGTGATACGAATACTACTGATGATACAGGGGATACGGTGTTGCCAGAGGTGCCCGACGAGGTAGTATTGGGAAGAGGAATGAGAAAGAAATCACAGCCAGTGCGATTACAGAATTTTGTGACGAATGCTGTTCGAAGTAAAAGTCCCCCCTTCACCACAGTTCATCTGTTCCCGTCACTTCCCCAGGTACTTCGTATCCTCTAACACAATTTCTAAGTTATGACATATTTACTACTGGACATAGAGATTTTCTTGCAGCTATCACTGCAGGTGTTGAGCCTGCTTCATATCGCCAGGCCTCGCGAGATTCGGGCTGGCGTACGGCTATACAAACTGAAATACAGGCTCTGGAAGATAATGGCACATGGAGTCTTATCGATTTGCCTTCTGGGAAGAAAGCATTGGGAAGTAGATGGGTGTACAAAATAAAGTACAAATCCGACGACAGTGTTGAGCGCTTAAAAGCACGGCTGGTTGTGTTCGGTAATCATCAGGTTGAGGGGATCGACTATTCAGAGACATTTGCCCCGGTAGCTAAGATGCCTACAGTTCGGACGTTTTTGGCTGTTGCAGCTGTAAGAGGCTGGACTTTACACCAGATGGATGTGCAAAATGCTTTTCTTCATGGCGATCTGATAGAAGAAGTGTATATGAAGTTGCCGCCAGGTTTTTTGCATAGTGAACCTAACAAAGTGTGTCGCCTGCGTAAGTCTCTATATGGATTGAAACAGGCACCACGTTGTTGGTTTGCTAAGCTTACTGCTTCCCTGATATCCTATGGATTTATTCAATCTCATTCCGATTATTCCCTTTTCTCTCTTTTTAAAGGGAAGGTAGAGTTGCATGTTTTGATCTACGTGGATGATATGATTGTGTCTGGTAATAACTCAGGTGCTTTAGATGCTTTCAAAAAGTACCTGAGTTCTTGCTTTCACATGAAGGACCTTGGTGTGTTGAAGTACTTTCTTGGCATTGAGGTGGCTCGGAGTGCAGAAGGCATTTTCTTGTGTCAAAGAAAAGTATGCTTTGGATATTATTTCAGAATGCGGTTTGATGGGGTCTCGACCTGCTGGCTTTCCCATGGAGCCCAATCACAAGCTGGCAGAATCGACTAGTCCAAAGATGGCAGATGCAGAGCCTTATCGGAGGCTGGTTGGAAGGTTGATTTATCTATCATTTCCTCGTCCTGACTTAGCCTATGCTGTGCATATCTTGTCTCAATTCTTACAGGAGCCTCGACAAGATCATTGGCATGCTGCTTTGAGAGTTGTTAGATATCTCAAATATGTACCGGGACAGGGTATTCTTTTGAAAGCTGATTGTGATCTCCGTCTTTCTGGTTGGTGTGATTACGACTGGGCAAGTTGTCCCTTGACTCGCCGCTCTGTTACAGGCTGGTTGGTGTTTCGGAGGGGGGTCTCCTATTTCTTGGAAGACCAAGAAGCAACCAACTGTTTCCCGATCTTCCGCTGAAGCTGAATACCGATCTATTGCTGCTCTTGTTTGTGAGTTGAAATGGTTGAAGGAGTTATTGGTGTGTTTGGGCGTTCGCCAGGAGTCTGCTATGTCGGTGTATTGTGACAGTCAGTCAGCCCTGCACCTGGCTCAGAACCCGGTATTTCATGAGCGCAGTAAGCATATTGAGGTGGATTTGCATTTTGTTCGCGATGCAATTAGAGATGGCACCGTAATAGCCTCGCATGTTCCTACTTCTACTCAACTGGCAGACATCTTCACTAAGCCCCTTGGAAAGCATGTGTTTGATTCTTTCCTTCCCAAGTTGGGCATTTGTGACTTGCATGCTCCAACTTGAGGGGGGGTGTTAGATTGTTAGATTATATTTGCAATTTAAATATGGCCCATAACCCATAAGCCCAAATGTAGATACTATATATATTGTAACAAACCCTAGCAATGAGAACAAGGCATTATTATTTCCTACAGAATTCAAACTGGAGAAGGAAGCTCTTCAATGATGTCAGTGCTAAAATCTCCCGATGCACAGTCTGGGATTCCTTCTGCTATTATAGAAGGAGAAATGGCTACGCCTGGTATATCAGTGATGAACAAGATCATCGTTGAAGCTTATAACAATGCTTTTTTCATTCCTCTTGGGACTCTTGTTCTGATGGTCTTGGAAAAAGGCCAACCTTTTGAATTAGAAAGAGGCCCTTCTTCTTTTATCGTTGAAGCTATCCGCAAAAGTGGCAATCTTGATAGAGCTAGCTACTTGGAGCACATCTTGGACACGCTTGAAGGATCTATCAAATCCTATCAAGATCTGAGAAGGGGAAACATCGAAGGGCTAGTAGATGCTGAATACGAAATGATGGATCGCGAGTCTGTGGCACGACAAGCTGACTTCAAAGCTTATGTGATGGATTTCTCATGACGTTCTGCAGAACTAGAGTCTAGCATTGTCGAGATTACCTCTTCCGTTGAGCGTTATAAGACTGAGGCCGCAGAAAAGGAGAAGGAATTGACTGAGTGTCAAACCCGCCTCTAGGAGTTAGAAACCGAGATAGCCCGGATTCAGGAGGTACTCAAAGCAACTCGGTGACGTGAAAAGAAAGTGTTGGAAATGCGTCAAGTTGTCGCGAGCCAGTTGGATGATTAATATATTAATTTATATAAATTTATATATAATTTATATAAATATAATTATATATTTATATATTTATAAAATATATTTATATTTATAATTATATATAAATTATATTTATATAAATTATATAATTATATAATTAATTAATGTATAATTAATTTTAATTATATATTAATTTATATTTATATTTATATTTATATTTATAATTATATGAATAATATAATTTATATTTATATATAAAGAATATAAATATAATTAGAAATTATATAAATATAATTTATATAAATTATTTATATAAATTATATTTATATAATTTATATTTATATTTATATTTATATTTATAAATATATTTATATAATATTAAATAAATATAATTATATTTATATTATATATATAAATTATATTTATATTTATATATTTATATTTAAATAATTATATTTATATTTATATTTATATATTTATATAATTTATATTTATATTTATATTTATATTTATATTTATAAATATATTTATATAAATTTATATAAATATATTTATATTTATATTTATATTTATAAATTATATTTATATATTTATATTTATATAATTATATTTATATTTCTATATTTATATTTATACTTATATAAATATAAATATAGAAATATGAATATATTTATATAAATATAAATATAAATATATATATAATTAAATTATATAAATATAAATATAAATATATCATTTATAAATTATATAAATATATTTATATAAATATAAATATAAATATATAAATATAAATATAATTTATAAATATAAATATAAATATAAATATAAATATAAATATATTTATATAAATTTATATAAATATATTTATAAATATATATATTAATATAAATATAATTTATATAAATTATATTTATATAATTTATATTTATATTTATATTATTTATATAGAAATATAAATTATATTATTTATATAAATATAAATATAAATATAAATATAAATATAAATATAAATTAATATATAATTAAAATTAATTATATATCAATTAATTATATAATTATATAATTTATAAATATATAAATTTATAATTATATTTATATAAATTATATATAAATTTATATAAATTAATATATTAATGATCCAACTGGCTCGCGGCAACTTGACGCATTTCCAATACTTCCTTTTCACGTCGCCGAGTTGCTTTGAGTACCTCCTAAATCCGGGCCATCTCGATTTCTAACTCCTAGAGGCGGGTTTGACACTCAGTCACTTCCTTCTCCTTTTCTGCGGCCTCAGTCTTATAACGCTCAACGGAAGACGTAATCTCGACAATGCTAGACTCTAGTTCTGCAGAACGTCATGAGAAATCCATCACATAAGCTTCGAAGTCAGCTTGTCGTGCTACAAACTCGCGAGCCATTATTTCGCATTCAGCATCTACTAGCCCTTGGATGTTTCCCCTTGTCAGATCTTGATAAGATTTAATATATCCTTCAAGCGTGTCCAAGAAGTGCTCCAAGTAGCTAGCCCTATCCAGATCGCCACTTTTGCGGATAGCTTCAATGATAAAAGAAGAAGGGCCTCTTACTAATTCAAAAGGTTGGCCTTTTTCCAAGACCATCATAACAAGAGTCCCGAGAGGAATGAAGAAAGCGTTGGTATAAGCTTCAACAATGATCTTGTTCATCGCTGATATACCAGGTGTAGCCACTTCTGTCTGAATCTCTCCTTCTATAATAGCGGAAGGAAACCCAGACTGTGCATCGGGAGATTTTAGCACTAACATCATTGAAGAGCTTCCTTCTCCAGTTAAAATTCTCATGTCAAGTGGAGCCATGGTCGAGGTGAAACTGAGAGCGGTAGATGGAGCTTCTACAATTGTCCCTATGGAATTTTTTGCTAATTAAGAAACATAATTATGATATATCATCGAAAGAACTAGAGTAAATAAAGATCAGAAATTTACCTGAGCCAGGTAGCACATATGGAGTTTCGCGAAGCTCTGTGTCTGGCACGGTGATGAGTCTTGCCATAGTATATTTTTCTGACACAGCTGCTTGACTACTTCCCGCTTTCGAGCCTCCCGAAATGAAACGACTGCTTCCAGCACCAGATTCAATCCGACCTTCCATGGATTTATTCTGCGATTCTTGGATTGGCTCAACAGAGGTAGGAATCTCCTCTGCAACAATGATAGACTGATCGCCTTTCTGAAGGCCCTCAGACTTTGTTGCTTCTTCATTATCTGGGCTATCATCGCCCGTAAAATTGACATCAGAGTCTTTGTCGCTTGGTAGCTCCTCAAAACTCGGATTAGCATCACTAGGGCTTTGATCGCCCTCATCTTCAGCTAGGTGTTCTTCACCCTCAGCAGGGATTGGGTTATCACCAGTTATCGTATTTTGACTCTTTGGAGTCGCAGCATGATTATGCTCTTCAGGTCCATTAGACTCTGAAGCAGCATTAAGAGGGTCCTCTTCACAACCCTGTAATGCTTCTAACATTTCTTTATTTGTAGGAATGGGAACATCAGGAGCTTGAACTGTATGGAGAGTCGGAGTTTCTATGTTAGTTGTTCCAAAAATAAAGCTGGAATTCGTGTTCCCTTTATAATAGTCGTCATTTCATCTGAGACCAAATATGGTGTCGGACCAGCTGAAGTATGTCCCATAAAAGTTCTCTGAGGCCAAGAAGCATGTGTCTTTGCTATCTTCGATCCTGGAGCTATATTCGAAGGGATGTCCTTTGGGGATGTGGCGACTGCACTTACTAGTGAGGGTTCGGAAGATGAATGAACGTCAATACAAATCACTACAGGATCAACATTCATGATTTTTGATATAATTGCAAGATCTTTACCTGCTTGAGAAGGTGTGTCTCCCACAATGGAGGAGACACTTCTTGAGAAGGCAGATGGGGATCATCCAATGAGGGTCTTGATGTAATACTTTGTATGGCACGATCGACCACCAACTTTTTTTTTACCGATCGCTTGACGGATGGGCGAGAAGAAGTTACTGGTACCTCGATTGAAATAGGTAGTTCTTCAACAGGGGTAACAGATGGAGGTAGTACTTCACCAAGGGTAGACTATTGAGGTTGAATTCTCTCAACATCTGGTGGCCCTCTGTCTATGTCCTCCTCGACGTTCGGGACATTCTCTTGAGGAGGAGTAGAAGTTGATCCTGGAGTCGATCCTTTCAAAGATGTGGTCGGTCCAGGTAAAAAACTGGCCTCTAGCTGTTTTTGAAGCCTAGTCCTCACTACGGGTTTCTCAACAACGAGTACTTCTTTTGATTTCTTTTTCACGACAGAAGGAATAGCTGGGTCTTGAGTAGAAACTTTACGTTTCTTGCCTTCTTGTTTTGAAGGAGTAGCATCTTTGCGTTTCTTGAGAAGACCGCTCAATGGATCATGAACTTCATCAATCACCCCATATCCAAAATATCAAAAGCATCTTCAGCAGGAGCAGTTTCTTCAGCCTCGGTCAAATTAATGTCGGCAGCCTCACCATCGAACGCCCTCTGCTTCCCGATAAAACTATCATTTACCGAATAACCCTCGAAGAAGGTATTCGCTGAAGTATAAAAATGGGCATATGAGCCCAAGATCCTCGGACCATTCTCAAGAGTGGCGAAAGGCATTGAAAATATAGCCTGAGTCCCTCTCTCGCTGTAATATCTCTATCTACGAGCACCGTTGATCAAGTGTCCTTAGGCTTTAAGGCATGTCGTTGCATTTTCGACGTGTAACTGGTCATAGCCGAATTGATGAGCAAAACGACTTGGTAAATATGGTTCTAAAAACATTTGCTTTCAAAACGATATACCAAGTGAGAGGGTCTCATCATCTTTAACCAGGTAAATACCGTAGGAGATGGAGGAGAATTGGGGATTATCGAATCTTTCATAAGCAGTGGGAAGCCCTCATAACCCTATGGAGGAGAGATGCAGAAAAATCTCCTATCCAGACTCCTATTCAAGGCTTTCCTGCAGTCTCGTAGAGAAAGAACATTTCATTTAACCTTGGTGAATCTTTCGATGAAATTATCTGCCAAAGCTCCTCCAACTCCAAGATCAGGATTAATCAGAGAAGGAAGATGCAGTAGCAACCAGCCTAATATGTAAGTATACCGCATCTCAGTACGAGGATAATCTTTTCGAGAATTCAGCTTCCCCATCAGATCATTTATGAATTCTCGAAGACCAGCATTCAATCGAATGGTCATAGCTAAAAGGATATCCATTTTATATCTAAATACTAAATGTACTGCTACAAAAAGTACGCCTCGATGAAGTCGGTCTACTACACTAGCACTTGGGACGACGAACCGTCACAGGCATAATAAAAGAAAGCCAACTAAGGTGGCTTCTGGTGATATTTCTTGACAACTCTGTCGGATGTAGCTTTTCACAGAAGTCTTGGTGGCATATCCCTTCCATGGTTTAGTGAGCTCGAAATCAACACGGCCAGACTCCTTTATCAGTCGAGTGATGGTATGAGCATCCAATGGCTCAAAAGAGCGAGGCCTACAGTCGGACTTCTCCTGTATTTTGGAATCAGTAATATGACCTAAGAAGAGGTATACAAGCCATTTGGTCACATAGCATGCTAGACTGCTCTTGTATAGATGAGTACAAGTTGTGTAATGACAAAGTAGCTCATCAAACGTTGCCACCATTTGAGGATTCATCTTGGCTAGTTCTTCTAATTCTTCCTCTTTCGGAACATACTCTTCATATGATTGTCCTCCATTGGCAAATGTGACAGAAATTGCATCTCATGAAGAGCAAAGCCCAATTCACCATGAGGAGTAGCAAAAGTTCTTGTACTGTTGTTGTATCTCTCCACCGATGCCAGGAACGTGTTGGGATTATTCTGAACCCCACATGAAGTGGTCAAGACAGCATTGTATAAACCCAACTCCTGCAATTTCTTTCGAAAGTTATTCAAGGCCCACATAGAAAGCTTGTTCCAGCGGACAATTTTTTGATGTATCAAGCCAGTCAACCTCAGAGTTACCTTTTGGGGATAGTCACCCTCAGCAGCAGCAAATAGGTTGGCGAATATAGGAATTCTTATAGAAAGTGTTATAGCCGCATTATCGGACGGAATGCTGCTCGGTCTCAAACCCCTCAAACGGGTACTGTATTGATTAGAGGAGCAATATAACACATCCTTGCTGCCCACTCTTCTATGACAAATTGTGTCGATCCTAACTTCTTGAGCAGGAGTTAAATCCTAAAATAACTTCCTGGGGTGGCTAGCATGAGCATATTAAGATAAAAAAAGATTCCTTAGCATCTCAGGATGGTACACAATAGAGTTTCCACTTAAAAAGATTCGACATTCTTTCTTGGACTTTGGTTGGGAATCTGCATCTATAGCTTCTCCAAAAAAAGAAGGTTTCTTGAGAGGTTCATCTTCCATTAATAGAAAAGGGGTACCATTTATCAGACTTAACAAAGTTATATAAGGTTGGCCTGCCGGCAGGATCAGTCTATCCGATGGTCCATCAAAATGAGAAGAAGGTACATACGACAGATCTTCTCTGTATTCAGACACTTGGAAAGCTGAAGCCAATATCTCGGCAAGAGGGTCTACCCTCAGATTAACTGCACAAGAAAAAGCTGATGTTAGAAAAAAATTACAAAGAAACATCTGGCGCCAACTATGAATGGCACAAGCAAAAGAATTCATTCAGTTGGCGCAGAGCGCCATTTCTTCTGAGACTGTGAATGGCACAAAGCAAAATTTTCAGATGGTGCAGAACGCCATTCTTTCTGAAAAATTCGAGTTGTGCCAAACACTCTAAAAGAGATGGCGAATGGCATAGAGCATCGATCAACACTCTGAAAGAGGCGATCGATGCTGGCCTTGCTTAGATGGCACAATGTATTGACCAAACGCTCTGAAAGAGGTGGTCGATGTTGGCCTTAGTGATTCGTGCTCCTCTTCATCGTACCATTCAAATCAGGGTTCACCTTTTCAGCCCTCGCAGATGGCACAACGTATTGAGGCACGTAGAGTGGAGGAACGCGCGAGGAAGTTTCGGCCACCTTCTTTCCTTTCTTCGTCGCAGTAGACTTCTTGGGAGCCATGGCCGATTGAGAAGGATTCTTTTGAAAGTTAGAAGAAGAAGAAGAAGAAGAAGAAGAAGAAGAAGAAGAATTCGAAGAGAGAAATATCAAAGTAAAGAAATTTTCTCTCTCATCATAGCTACTTATAGCCGAAAAGAAAACGTAATGGTCGCGCAATTTGCACACAAAATTAGGGTCGGTTACATACGCCTACCGTGCAGGACGCTTCTTATTCAAAGTATTCCAAATTTTGAAATTTTTCAAATTTGAAAACATTGAAGGGGGGCTTATAGAAGCTTCAAAATGATCAACATCATCATGCGCTACCCATAAAAAGCGCTAAGGACATAAATCAGTAAACGGCACAGGACACAGAAGGCGCACAACATCAAATGGTGCCCGCCTCAATTGGCACTGGGCAACACGTGGCAGTCTTCCTAGAAAGCCAAAGTGATTGTCATTATTTTCTAACAACACGACAGTCGGAAAAAATCTCCTCGAAAATAGGGCGCACAACGCTTGAAAAGATTATGTCTGGATCATTATGATATTTTATCGTTTACTGTGCGCCATGCATGGTTGACGATAAAATCAATTCTATTATGTTTTAAAGCAGTTTGCGCGAGCTCGCGCCATTCATCTTATGAGCGCCAATTGATCAATTATCACCCAAAGCAGTTAGATTACGTGGTGCACATGCCACTAATCTCGAAGAACGTGTACATGACACCGCCCATGACCACGCACATTTCTCTCACAGAATGCCATGTGTCTCATGCAGTTAAATTAACCGTTTGCACGAAATGATGCGCCAAATGCTGTCTGTGCTAAGTGTATCAACCAGAAAACAGTTATTTTGAAACTCTTTAAATAGAGTTTCAAAACACTTCTAAAGGGAGGAATGATCATAATCTTCTAACAAAGTGTTGTTGTATTCTCCATAGGCTCGAGTCTTCGACATCGCATAGTCCAAGGAATAAAGTAATCATCTTTAGATTAAATTTCTATAGTTGTACTTCCCCAAAAATTAATTATACTTTTGTACTCTTCTTAGTTTGTAAACAAGTTTTTGTTCCAAATAAAAACTTTTGTTCTCGCAAGGAACCTTTTTATGGGATTAGGTCTATCATCTTTACTTAGTTATTATTGATTTCTTTATATGAGTGTGTGCTTAATTTCGAGGACAAAATTTTCTAAGGTGGAGAGGTTCTAAGACCTCTGAATTTTTCATATATTTTATCGATATACTTTACATAGTTATTTGAGTTATAATGGTTAATATATATATTTTTCCACTTTTATTTATGATCATAAAATATACACTTTCGTAACTTTAATTTTTGAAGCACAAGAAATGCCAAACTCTAGAAACTTCGTTCATGAGTTTTGACCTACACAAGTTTATCTTCGATTTGGTATATCATGTCCCACTCAAATATGTCTTCTTGTATCCTATTTGCTTTGCACAAATTTTGGGTCAATTTACGCCAAGAAGTTATCTACCGTAAAATTTTTAGTAACTTCCAACTTAAATTCGGGACTCGACATCGATCAAACCTAAATGACCCAATATATGATTTCAATTATTTTTGAGCCTACTACACACATGCCTAGGGTGTCCCACTTAATCGAGGCCTCATGTGCTATTTAAATTCAAATGTCACATAAGACCCCTTTTGTGACTTTTAAAGCCTATTTTTAATTTGGGTAATTTTTTGGAACGTAAACTTGTCTAAAAAGTTGCACAGAACTTGTTAGCATCATCTCCATGTAGAGGGGCCATCCTAGATATTTAGTTCTAAATTATTGAGTATTTGTTTAGGTTAAACTCTAACAAGGAGACCCTAAAAAACTTGATTTCTAAATTAGGCAACTTTTAGATTCATGTGTCAATCCTTTGAGTGTTTGGACTACAAAACCCACCAAAACTCACCCGAAACCTACCTATATCAACTCTTATTAGACCCCCTTTATAAATGCTGTATAAAACACCGATACTAGCCAACCCCCCTCTCACAAAACCCTAAAACAACCCCCTATTGTTGTCGAACTGCTGTCGCTGCTCCTTCTTCTTCCTGCTGTTCGACCACCCTAGCCGACCATCCAAGCCCATCCACCTTAGCCCTGATGTACCCAGGACCCCCCTCCACCTTTCTAAGGATGGCCACCACCTTAAATAGCCTATACAAGTCGTGCACAGCCCACAAGTCTAGGTCGAGCATGCTGGCCGAAAGTTACAGTAGGTATCACTTTTTGAAACAAGATTATCTTAACTTTAGGGGATCAAAACTTCAAAAACCAAAATCATTGGGTTCTCATATTTGTTTACTACCTTCTCATAAATTATTATTGTAGAATTATGTTTTGTTTGGTCGGAGCACACGTTTTGTAAAAGTGTGTCCAAAATAGAAATTGTTCAGTGCACAAAGGTCTTGATCTATATAATTTCACTTTTTGTATGAAAATCATATATGAAAACAATCATAATTCGATTATCTACAACCCCGTTCAATTACTTTTTCATATTTTTGTTGTTTTAATACTTGAATCTTCATATCTTTGAGGAACAAATTATGCAATAATATAAATCATCAGAATTACCATCTTGTGAGTCCAAAAATATTTTTTGTGCATCCATGGCTAAATATTAGTGATTCTCGACACATGATTATGATATTTGATAATTTAAATAATTATTCACTATTTATTTTAGAATATTAAGTGTATTTTATTTATGGTCAACAAGGTTTCCAATAACATTGATTTATCGATGTTAATACTAGGTTAATCATGGGATGTTGCTAAATATATTTTTATGCAATAATAGTCATATAATGTATATTTCCAAAATAATAGAGATTTAATTCAGAATTAATACTGAATATATATATATATATATATATATATATATATATATATATATATATATATATATATAATTTTGTTAGTCCTAAAAAAAATAATATGACTAGTTATGTAATTATGACTAGTATATAGTTTAGACAACCCTATATATATATATATATATATATATATATATATATATATATATATATATATATATATATATATAATATAAAAAATATATATATAATAAAAAAAATATATAATATAAAAAATAGGGTTGTCTAAACTAAAAAATATATATATAATATAAAAAAATATAATATATATATATATATATATATATATATATATATATATATATATATATCAATGGTAGTATTAGTGATAGTACATGTAATAATGTTAGTTTATATTTAAAGGAGTTCGTGAGAATGAGACTGCAGAGTTGGAATCGGATCCATAATCTACACTCTCATGGCGATTCCAGGCAAGATAACGTGCCGCTGTGATCATGTTTTATTTTCTGTTATACATGAACGTATTGTTGTGTGTTAGGATTAGATGTGTTAGGAGAGCATCCAAGTGTGACTTGGCTGCCATCGATGACATATAGTAAGGGTGTGTGTGACCTAGCATGCTAGTAGACTTCCTCATGTTGAAGTTATTTTTCAATGACTTCTATGACTGTACATAACTCATGACACGACACTTGGAGTAAGTGTTACATTAGTATTGGCATGCATCATGTACTTGGCCGGTACAAGGGGTTCGTGTAACAGATCATATATGACTAGTTGTATTAGTTAGAGGACTTGCATGTGAGACATGAGTGGTACGAGTCATGAACATGATCTTGTCCAACTTCTGGGCGGGGAAGACTATTAGTAGGCATACGGGATTACCCTATCCAATTAGCCACACTTTTGTCCCGGTATAGGCTATATCGGTGGACATTCTATTATCGTCTATGGACTAGTCTCCGGATTGGTCGTGAGTATGTTGGTATATTCGTGATATTAGTTGACGCTAATATCACTCCTTACCTACCTGTACGATTACGAAGTAGTCTTCAAGTGCATACACTTATATGGATAGCTTACCTTGTCAGTTATATTCATGTTCACGTATATTACTTTTACGATTCGTATTGTGGCTAGTTCTTGTATCTTGTTATGTCCCTTGAGGACCTGGTTCTTTTCTAGATCCAGACAAGTACCTTTATCCTATAGTTTACGGACCTGGCATCGAGCTCGGGTATCTTGCAGAGGACTTAGAAGTTGTGCCCGAATAGTTTCACTGATCCAGGGGTTGACAGCTGATTTAAGTAATAGACATTTTATCAAGCTAGCTATGTCCTAACTATTCCTTTATTTCAATATTTAACTATTCCAGCATTGTACTTTGATTCAGTAGATATATTTCTACTAGACTTGATTATTTAAGACATATCATGTATTTTATTATTTTTCACTTATATTTTATTTCAGTCAAACAGTTATTATATTCTTTTGTGTTGATGTTGTTATACTGTGGATTTGATTCTAGCGTTGTTTATGTGGATATGTTAGATTACATATAATTGTTGTATTATAGTTATAGGATACAAGGTACTATGATTAGGATAAGTCCATTAAATTAAAAGTACTTATTCTGGCCGTACAGCGAGCATGCTCATGTCTTGTTTTCCTATTTATTTTGGAACTGGTGCATGACAATTGTTAAGCATCACTTTTGTATTATCTATATTTTTATATTATTTTTGAATAAAAATCGTAAGCACAAATGTTGGCATTTATATTTGTTATATGTTAATACAAGTGTCTGATATTCTACATTGTAGATAATATGGTGTGCGATGACACACAAAAGATCATATTATCAGTCCCTTATAGAATATATAAATAGTTCACAACCTAGATGGATTTGGACAAATCATTAGTAAGGTTGTTGTGTAATCTTGCATTAGTCTATCTGACTATAGGTTTATACTAGTGCACTTTGTATGTATACCACTTGAGGTTGTTCTCTTTGTACTGACTATATAAGAAAACAAATACCTCTGTTATTATAGATACTTGTGCTATTAATCCAGATATAATAACAGACCTGTATATGTAGTGTGCATTACTTTGATTTATAAAAGAATGAGATTCATAATGAGTCAATAACCTCTATGAATTGGGTAATGGCATTATGTATATGATGGACTGTTGATTATAAAGTGAATCCATGTTCCGATGTATTGGGTTGATGATGTCCCCTTAAGAAACTCATAAGGATAATCATGTAAGCCGTGTCGGTGGATTATATCTGACATGACAAATAATATTTAGTAGTACTACTTAAGGATAAAAGATGTCGATCAATATGTTGTCAGTAACTTATTTTGATTGACGGACATTCAATATCTTAACATGGGGAGATAAACAAGCATATAATAAGAAGGAGCCCATAAACGTAATTTGGGAATCGGAAGGTAGTGCAACAGTAGCTCTTTAGTGGACCGAACTATTGTTAACAGGCCTGGATTCTGTGTTCAAGCTGAACACAGGATACATAGACCCATTATGAGACCTAAACCTAATTTTTTCTCACGATCCATGATGTAGCCTATATACCCTCTATTCTCTGGGCATCATATGTATCTTGATAAGAGCAACTTTCTCTAATTCGTTCATCAAAAGAGAAGAGAAAGAGAGGACAACCAAGGAAAAAAAAGGTTGGCAGATCATCGTCCACATGATGTCCAACCCGAGGAAAGAATACGTGCAGAAGATCTTGGGGTCGCTGACTGCTCGAGGTTGCTAGAATCTGTTGTCTTTTTCTCATTGCAGATCATGAACCCTAGTTTCCATCTATGAAGGGTTAGAACACGTTTTAATCCGTTAACTTTCTATCGATCAATACTCCCACCAATCATGGGAATCCTAATTTCCATTACATTCAGATTTGGCACACTTGCCCAGGGTACAGGTTTGGGCATGCCCCACTAGGTACTCCTCTCTTCAAGCTACGAAAGTTCTTTTCGTGGCAAACTACCCTTAAGTCACATATGCTTCTACTTCATTGAATGTATTTCAATGGCGAAACATATTTTGAAAACTTTAAAGGGGTGTTATAGAGGCATAAAATATTACCAGCGGATACCTAACAAATAACGTTAACAATGGAAAATGCTATATGATCAGTCTTGTAAGTTGCAACTGATCCGTTACTTGAACTAGGAACAGTCTCTCCATTTATCCCGCGTCCCTGAGATACACCATTGTCAGCGATTACTTTAAATTGTGAAACGGCGACGATCATAAAGTACGAGGAATGAACCTCGAAAAAAGAATTAGCTTTCAAGTCACTTACTTGTCTTCGACACGTGGCATGGTAGTTTTATGTATGTTCTATGGTGAGAATCTAGCAGAAATTTCCACACCGATAGACGATCCCATTAATATCCTGAGTTGACAGCTACGTTAGTACAGTAAATGGATGTCACTCAGTATGCCCATGATACATAGTATCCCTCTAAAGAGTGTCAATCATATCAACTCGAAGTATAATAAGTCGCTGCCTTAGGAAATGTAGACTTTTCACTGATCATCTACCAACAGAAGATTGTATTCCTACGTCTCAGCGGTATAAGCTATACTTTTAGGAGAACAGTTATAAGTGCCAATGCTCCAGCTTGCCAATGATGTAGGGATTGTATAGTTGTCAAGCCCCTACTTTCCATATATTGTCCCTTGTTTGCTGTCGACGTAGAGAGACATGTACAGTTGTCAAGCCCCTATTTCCTATATAATGGCCCTAGTTTGCTGCCAACATAGAGAGATGTGTACAGTCGTCAAACCCATAATTTCCTCCATAATTAATTCGTGGGTCGTGTATTTTCAAGTGCCAATTCCATGCATCGTTTCCACCTTGCTTCTAAGAGAACACAGCTCATTTTGTATGTAGGAAGTAGGCCACATTCACGATAAGTTGTTTTGATATGGGACACATAACTCCCACTCTGAGATTGTTTCTGCTAGGCAGTGACCGTAGACACAGTCTTCTCTCCGCATTGGATAATGTATTCCTATAGAAGAACAGATAATTTCATCCAATTATTCTCCTATAAATAGTTGGTTCATTACAAATCTTAAGGACAAAAATAGAGGGTAAAGGTGACATGGGAATCGATGTATTCCAACTACCCGATTACAATAGCTTTTGCTCCCTCATACTTTCTGGTTCCTAAAACTTTGTTAAGTCATTAATGGGGCTAACGAATTGCGTACTCGACATCCATCGCCTAATCTCTCTAAAATCTCGACTTAGCTCCAAATTTTACATAACAACAGTTTTGTAATCGATTTCGAGTTGTAACAAATTCACAAGTTTAAGAACTCCTATACTCTTTTCTTTCCATACTAGAAACAAAACTTCTTCAGAAAATGAGGCTTAAGTAATGGCGTATATTTTGCTTTATGATAGCCAAAGTACTATTTACTTGGAAAGAACCCTATATTTTATAGTCGGTCCAAGTATATTTTAAATTATTATCATTGGATATGAGATATGCTTGAAAAGAAGGATGTACGCTTGAGAAGGTTCATACAAAGGACGATGGAGTGGATATGCTCAGTATGGTTCTACTAATTGGGAAATTTAAGTATATAAGACGATTGTTAGAATGAGGAGGTCCTCTACCTAGTTAGAAAGGATGAGATTTGTGGGTGTTGGGTGGGGTTCCCAACCTCTATAGAGAATAGCCTGGAGTGCAACATGTCAAAAAATCTCAGGAATTCGATGGCAGTAAAGGTGGCTTGATTTGAATATATGTCAGAAGTCATTGGAGACTACAATCATTATCAGCAGTATACCACCAGTATACCGTTGTCGATGGACCGATGTTAAACTGGTTTTGATGTAGTTAGTTCCAAAATTAGTTTTAGTTCGTAGTGGCAAATTTTCTATATACCATTGGTATATTGATACAAGTATACAACGTATATACCGGTGTCGGGTCTAAAGCCAAAATCGATATTTTTTTTACACCGTTAGATCAAATCAACTGTACATATGCTTAGGGGATTATGGGACTTTGAATAGGGTTTTTTTTCCTAACCCTAATTCACATCGACTTATTAGAGAGGATCAAAGGATAGAGTTCTAAAAGTTCAAAACTTTTAAAAGAAGAGAAAGAAAGGATTAGGGGTTATTTCGAAGAGAGAGAATTTTGGAAAGATCATTTGATATTGGTTCTCATCATCTCATCTTAGGTAATCTCTAGTAATCAATTTTCATTACTTAGAGTATTTGTGGTGATTCGCTTAGATTGGGTGGAGAAGCTTGTAGAGGGTGTTATATTTTATTTTACTAGTGAATGCTTTTCTAAGGTGGACTCCAATCGTCCCATAGTTTTTTCCATCGGAATTCTCCATGTAACTATCTTAGTGTTCGCATTTAGATTTAGATTTATGATATTGGCATATTGGTTGTGCATTTTTTTCTTCGATCCTCGCCATGTCTTATACCATTAAGGGATCGATTTTCGTATTTCATTCCCAACAATTCTAACTAGGTTCCAAATGATATTCAAGCTACATATTTTTTTTGAGTTAAAGAGCTGAGGTTTCATGTCATATTTGTGTCTGAATCATACAAGGTCATACTTGTGTTCGTGAAACATAGATTATGGAATAGATATTATTCGAAGCACTGGAATAAAATGAGTTCTATGATAAATATAATAAAAATGAGTATAATTAAGAAACTAAAGGCTAAACTTAAAAAATTAAAAAGAAAAAGATTATTTTTTTATGGATATGGATGAAAACTACATTACCTTAGGGACCTAAGGCTTGGAGGATGGGGTCAAACTCCATGGACGAGGATGAGGTTTGCAAAAGAGGAGGAGTAACAAATAGCTTCTCTAAGAGATGTAGCGCTAGAGGAGGAGGTACGTGCAATTCAGAGCCAAGGAAGGAGGAAAGGAAGCATTGGTCTCCTATCGGGGTTGGCGCTAGTTGGAGGTGAGGTAGGAGGAGAGGATGTGGTAGTCTCCGAACAAGGTCGAGGAGGGGGGCATCAAAGTTTTGGTGGCTTGGGATTTTGGGAATTTTTCTGGACAAATATTGAATGATCAGAATTTTGCCATGGCATAATTTATTTTTTACCTTTAGCGACAGACTGGAAATGGCATATCCATCGCTCATACTATAATATGCAACAAAAAGTTTGTTCGTCGTTCCGCCACTTAATTACAAGAGTAACTTAGTAGTGGATCAAATGACATATAAGCAATGATTATATATCTCGAATAAACCTTGTCGCTTAGACATCACTTAACAATCACTATCTTGTAACTTTTTTACTACAACAAAAAGACCTATTAATGACGCTTGATAAGTGGATTTCATGACGACTGATAAAGAAGCATCATCAAAGTTCAACAAGACTCCATTCTATGACAGTATCCAATATAAATATTATTGATAGTCTTTCAGTCATACGAGCGTTATGAAAAAAAGCACCAAAATTTAAGTCAAAACCTCCACTCCCCCGCACTTCTCCCATACTTAAGAAAAAGCCAAAACCAAGAAGCTCCACAGCTACTCCCCCAAGGCCTTCGAAGAAGCCCTACCGCTCTCCTGGCTCGCCTCCGCCGTCCGCCTTCTCTCCGCCACCCTCTCCTCTCTCCTTCACGAGCAAACCCTAATTTAAAGCAAGTTCCTCTACCACGCCACTCTCTCCTCTCTCCTTCCTCCTCCCACAACCTTCCCCTTCTGCTGCTCCGACGAGCGACGACCCCGCACTGATGTGCGCCCTCGTCGTCCTCAACCAGCGCGTCCTCCACTTCTTCCCCCTCCTCTGGAAGTACGGTTCGTTTCTCTCTCTTGGTTTTCTTTTTTTAAGGTTTGTAAAGTTCTCCTTTTCTCTAAGTTTTGGAGGTTTCTTTCTCGATTCCGTGTTTAGAGCAGCAAAGCTGCGCCTCTGTGCTGATGGCGGCGCCAACCGGGTCTACGACGAGTTGCCGGAGATGTTCCTGGACGAGGACCCTTTCGACGTCCGGTTCAGGTGCAGTTTTGTCGCTTCGTTGCTCCTCGGAATCTCGATTCTTGGTTAAAGTTTGTATCTTGACTTTCGATTACAGTTGTTTTAGTGCTATTTTGCTAACGAGTTATTTCTATGGTGTGTTGTTCTTGGGAAAAAAAACCATGACACGGACGACGTTTAGCCTTTAGGTAGTAGAGAAGTGCACGAGTACAACACATGATCATCTGAACACGACACCATGTGTAGGACACGGTCTCAATTGTTCGATCCTTCCTTGAAGTTTGATTTTTTTTTCTTAGAATAAAAGCCTCAATTGTAGGTGTACCGAAAACTATTGACAATAATATACTCCTGATGGATAAGACATATGGTTTCGATACTGCTGTGGAAGAAGCTCAATGAGCAATCAACTCTGCATATATTGAGCTAATAGGTCAGGTCATGGTGTTCGGGATGATTTGGTACATATTCTTGTCACTTTCTTTGAGTTATTTCATTGACATGCTGGAGCTGGATTGAATTTTAATTATGTGAATTGGTTTCAGCCTTGCTATATATGTGGGCGCTTTGTGCATAGCATAGAATTACATATCAAAATTGATTGCTACGTCTCTGTCGGCTCGTAGTGCATACCATGGTATTGGACTGGTAAAATTTTATTGCTTTATGTTTTCAACAACTTGTTGTTGCTAGGTTTCTGTTTTTAAGAATTGTAGTCTTTATTTCATTCTAAGTTGTAGTATGAGTAGAGTCAATTTGCAGTCTGATTGCATAAATCCAGTTGAATTTTCTCAGTTTTCACACACATTTGTATGATATTTGTAACCCTACACAATCATATTCTTGTTGTTATCGTTCTTATTACAACAAAATGGAAATTATGATGTTATTTGGTTTATTTGGTCTTCCAATTAAGTATGGAACCAATGTAATTTTAAGTTTTGAGAATGTGTATCATGCTTAACTCTTCAGAGTCTGGTTTGAACCCTTTGACAGTGGGTATCAGTATGTGTCACTTTATTCTTTGAGAGTGGGTATTAGTGTTTTTTTAGCTTCTAGATTTTGGATATTTACCTACCTCTATGAGTTATACTACCAATTTTGGATATCAGTAGGTATCGATGTGTTATTTTCTATGAGTTGACTTCCTATTTCTATGAGTTATATTTCCAACTTTGGATATTAGTGGGTATTATTGTGTTATTTTCTATGAATTATACTTCCAATTTATATGAGTTATGCTTCCAATTTTGGATATCAGTGGGTATCATTGTGTTCTTTTCTAAGCTGTACTTACAATTTCAATATATTTTGAGTATTATCTATGAATTAGGTGGGATTACTCCAACCCAGGATATCTTGATTGCCTAAAACACATGTTAGACAAGAAAGAGGAAGGTTGAATTTATTCTTCATGTGTTCTTTGAGTGCAATCTATGGCATTATTTTTTCATGTTTTATATGAGAATATTTATCTATGGTTTTGTTGGAAGAAGACTTATTATTCAGCTCCAATATTGAGTGGGCTATCCTTGGCTATGAGCTGCCTAAATTTTTTACTCCCATATTTATAGTATCAATGGGTTATCAGTGTGTTTCACTAATTTCAGCTAATTCTGCTGTTGCTTATCCCAATGTTGCTGCTGCCTATAATAATCAGTTTAAGATGGAATGTTTTTTACATGTTGCTGCTTGTATCAGTTTGAGATGGAATGGTTTTTATTTGCATTTAATCCAGTCATTATCTTGATCATCAACCGCTTCATTATTATCTATATGGTGCAAACTCCCTTTAGGTATCATCTACCACTAGTAAGTAGAGATTGTGAACGATATGCCAAATTTTAGTTTCCATCACTTGTCAATTCATAGTTGTTTCCTTTATTTTGTCTGTCAATGAAATATTTGCATACGATCATTTCTCAATATGTTGGTTGTGAAAAAACTCAAATATAATTCTAGTTTTAATGCTTGTGATCTTGTTTAATATTTATACTAAATAATCTACTTAGTTTGGTCCTTCTTTTTTTCCTATTTCAGTACATCTCCATGATCAAACCCATGTTATCGTTATTCTTAAGAAATTAACATATTAATATGCTAGTTGATTTCTTCCCACAAAAGCCATACTATATGTTACTAAACGAGTATGTTGTTTCATAATAATTTTGCTTTCTGCTTCTTGTGACCATCTGTAGAGTTACAACTAATGTTTTCTTATGCCTTGTTCTAGAATTCTTTCTCAAGGTAGTTCTTTCCAACATCTTTCTCTTACATCGATCTATAATTTTAGTGTCCAATATATTTCGACTACAATTGTTGCTTAATAGTTTCTTGAGATGAGTCTTAATTGCAAGCAAGATTTTGCATGGACTGATACTTTACATTTTACTACAGGTAGATAAAGTAATTGTAGTATGTGTTGAAGGTGCTAGAGTTCGCTTTGAATGGACATGACTTGTCTTATGTTTTTACTTCTTGTTTTGTTAGGAACTACTCAAAAAGGATTTCTTGTACTAATATAGGAATACTTTTTTTTTTCTTCAGCGACAATGACCTCTACTTATTGTTGCTGAAGATGTTGAAAGTGATGCACTGGCTACTCTTATCCACAAGTTTCGTGCTGGAATTAAGGTTTCAATTTTCTTATTTCAGAGTAAATGTTTCACTTGTTTAGCTATGAATCTGCATCCGCATGTAGTTATCATATTCTTAGAATAAGAATCATATAATATAGGTTTGTGCTATTAAATCTCTTGGGTTTGGTGAGAAAAGAAAATCATGTTTGTAGGATCTTGCTGTTTTAACTGGGCTGATGTGTGTCATTTCTTCTAGTTTCTGTTCCATTTGGCTAAAAGTTTACGTAATGCAATTTATAATGTAGTTTCTTTCTTATTGTAGCTCATAACTGATGAATTTGGCATGAATCTCGAGGAAGATATAATGTTTGTAGAAAATCCTATTTTTGGGATCATAGCTAACTTTGATATGTGTATTCTATATGATGTTCACAATAAAATGTTACTATAGAACCTCATGCATTTATTCGTTTAAAGAATTTGAGATGAGAAGATTTTATTTAACTAGACTTTTTGTCTCTTGTCATTTGTTTAGGTGACAATTTCCAAAGATACTATTATTCCTGATGGAGCTGGTGACAAGAAGTCCATTGAAGAGTGATCGGAACAAGTTTGTTCTGTACCTTACTTTCTATATAGTTCCATGCTTTCCTTTTTTTTATTTCAATGGTCGACAATAATTAGAATAGTGTTATTTTTATGATTATGTCTTTGATGGTTACTGTTATGACATTTGAGGTCAGCAATTGATGCAAGCACATCTGATTATGATAAACAAAAGTTGCAAGAGAGGTTGTGAACTCTTGTTATATAGGAATGCTTTTACAGAGTTCGATCCGTATTCTCTTACGTCTACACTCTACCCCTATCTTTATCTGCACCATACCTACAGTCTCGCTCCTACTAACCTGTGCATCAACTTGTCCATGTTGCATGTCCAAATCATCTCAAAACAGTTTTTTATTTTTCATGAACTCTTGTGTTAAAATTCTCATCTGATGCTCCTTGCAGACAATATGGAGTTAGAGAAAGCAAAGAAGTGACTATTGAGGAAAGAGTACAGTTTGACTTGCTTTAGGTCCTGATAAATTTATTTTTTTTTATTATGTTGATCTCAATTAGAACCCAAGAATATGTCTCTGCAGTCTCATTATTGATCATTGCAAACCCAAACACACAAGTCATCACATGATTGTTTGTACCCACTAGAACCACCAACGGCATTTGACTTCTATTTGTTTTATATATAGAATCGAATGCTAGTGAATCTCCAAATAATTCGTAATCGAATCGACATGCACCGTCAGCCCAAAAGAGATGGGTCAATCTGGAATCTTCGTCTACCTTGTACGCGTAGAAGAAATCTGGGTCACTGCCCTCGTTAGATTGAAAAAATATAAGTGTTGTCGTAGCATGAACATCGTCTAGTGCTCTACTATCTTGAGCTATAGCGTTGTATAAATCCTTTCTCGTCCATCCAACCTTATCCCAGCCACCTTTCTTGTGGACAATTAAATTCCATATATGTCCAGTCCCTATCCCTGATTGCTTCATAACCTTAATTTCTTCCAACTCTGCGGGTGATATCATACGATGGGATCTCAAAAAAACTGTTTCATAATCATTCGCCAGGATATGGTTGTGATGTACATAAATTTTTTTGACGAACCACATCTTTGTTTTATCGATGTACCCAATACGAAAAATTGCTTTACAACCACTTCTGCTTTCACTTCTTGGCTCACGAACCCTGTTAGGAGCTTCCTTGTATTTCTTGTGTCTGAATCCCGCATTCGAACAACACCAACTAGGGACCATCACCATCCCAGATTTGTTTTTCTTTACCTCGTTCTTTCTAATACTGAAACCATATGCTTTTGAATATATCCGGTAGAATGTCTCTGCTTCTTCAATAGAGTTGAACTGTAGGCCAACAATATCTTCTTCTAAGAGATGTTTTGGATCTTTGTTAATGTTGGCAGACTGCAATATTTTTTTATCGTCGCTGCATCGAAATCCAATAAAGATTCACCGTCGTCCCTAAGAACAGAATAAAACAAAATAAACATGAAAAATAAATATAAAAATATAATGCATTTCTTAAATCCATTAGAAAGGGTGATGCGAAATAATATTTCGTTGTTTGCGTTGATGTCGTCGTCGTCGTTATGATGCATTCTTCCATTGTTTTCTTCATCTTGTTCTTTATTGTCTCCTAAGTTAACATCTTCCAAACTTTGCTCATCATCCAAATCATCTGACAGTCCTCTTGAAAGGAAGCTTTCTTCATCGACTAAATCTTCTACACGATGATCAGTTTCTCCATGTGACGTCGACATTGAAGAAAATAGAGTATGTTAGAAACCAGCAGAAGAAACGAAGGACAAGAAACAATACAAGAAGAAAGAGTAATGCTATATTCGTACCTCCAAATTGTCCCTCTAATATATAGCCCTCCCATCTGATGTGGCATGTTAAATAATAGTGTGTGTCATCTGATATGACTGATGACATGGCAAATTTTAATCCAAAAAGTTAACTACCCAATTTTCTCCATAATAATTTAACGTTAATATCAATGTTAATTTAATGTTAATATTAAATTATATTAATATTAATGTTAATGTTAATGTTAATGTTAATATTAATATTATTGTTACTGTTAACGATAATATTAATATTAATGTTAATGTTAATATTAACATTAACTTTAATGTTAATTTTTATTTTTAGTTTTATTTAAAAAAAAAAATTTGCCACGTCAGCTGCTAGATCAACATATCACGTCAGCTGCCACGTAAGGATGGACAGTTTGAAAGTACAATTTGGAGGTACAAAAAGCAATATTCAGGAAAAAACAACTTCCAGCAAGGCAACAACACAACCTTTTCGTCTTCCTTGTAACTCCGCCACGTGGCCCTCTTTTGATGGCTCATGAAAAATATTGAGTGATTCTAGGAGCAAGCATAATTTTAAGGAAACAACTTCCAACAACACAACTTTCTCGTCTTCTGGGTACATGTATTATTAAATTGTGTAGCTAATAACGCATGAGGAAGCATGCAACAGCATTCTCCACGTGGCCCTCTTCTGTAGGATAACGCATGCAGCAGCATTTAATGCTACGAAACCCTATTGTCTTGTTATGTGTTGTGTATCCTATGTGGCATGAGGCAGAAGACAACATCTTGCATAGGCGGTTATATTCACAAATGACAATAAGTTTAAAAAGTCATCTCCAATGCAAAAAAGTATTGAGAAGACAATACAAAGTAATTTTTTACAACTTCCAAGACAACATTTACTCTTCTAATGATATGGTATCAGTGCTTATTATTAAATTTTGTAGGATAACGCATGCAGAGCATTTAATGCTACAGGATCTGTTGTGTAAGGAACACAACCTGTGAGAGAGAACCCGAGAGAGAGAGAGAGAGAAAGAGAGAGTGTGGAAGATGGGATAAAGAGGAAGGATCAAGCTCGACTAGATTTTAAACTTAAAATTCAATTTTTGGTTATCATTACTAATAACTAGTTCGTACGTCCGAGTTTAGACGAACACTAACCGAGCCCCGAGCAACGTGACATCAGCTAGCTAGGTTTCTAATACCGTAGCATTCCTGTTAATTTAAAATTTATAATATTATTGAAACTAATATTAATACTAAAATTTAAAATAGTTTTTGATTTAACATTTACTTCAAACTAGTTAAAGTTAAAATTGCATTCTTTTTTATTTAAAATATAATTAGAACTACAATTAATATTAACATTCGCTTGTCCCGTAGTTTAAGTCATATTTCACTGCTTCTTGCTTAAGTCTATACACCCAAAGAACTTGATTGTTCAAGTCGAACGCGTGCACAGCACGTTCCCTCGATGCAAGGCTTGACGTAGCCCTTGCTTGTTAAGTCGTTGGATGAACACATTAGAAAAGAGTTTTGTTGGACTATCGAAGTATAACAAGCACCGTCCCGTGTCACGTGTATTTGTTAAGCAGTGAAAGGGTGTGAAGGCCACTGACAATGTCAAGCCATCACGGACTATAGCTGGGTTAGACGACGACCCTTTTGCGGCAGGCCGAATCGGTCCCTTGGCCTAGGAATGGATTGGTTGAAGGAGCAATATACAAGAATAGACTGCCATATTGGCATGATTATTTTTGGTATTCCCGATGAGGCAGAGTTTTTTATTTTCCGGTGAGACAGAGTTTTCACCATCGACTTGATTCCAGGGACGGCACCAGGATCGGAGAGAGTCTACAGGATGACACCTTCAAAGTTGGAAATCTTGTACAAGATGATTGAAGAACTCAGAACCAAAGGATTCATTCGTGCTTGTGGATCGCCTTAGGGAGCACCGATGCTTCTTGTGAAGAAGAAGGATGGTACGCCAAGATTATGTGTTGATTATCGTACATTGATGTCTTATTTGATCAGCTCAAGGGAGCGGCTGTATTCTCGAATATTGACTTACGGTCATGAGGGTACCATCAGATCCGAGTCAGAGAGCAAATCATCCCGAAGACATCATTCAGATCGAGGTATGGACATTGGGATTTCCTTGTTATGCCATTTGGAGCGACCAGTGTGCCAGCCATATTCATGGACCCCATGAATCGTATCTTCATGCACTATTTGGATCAGTTCGTGATAGTGTTCATAGATGACATCTTAGTCTATAGCTATAGTGCCATGTCCCTACATCATGTCCCGTACTCCATCCATGGGGTGTGCGAGAAAGGAACACTGTCGCTATCGATTCGATCGAGACCGATAGGTCGGGATCGATTGACTCGATCGAAAGGGAACGGTTGAATTAAGATCCATTCTCTCGCCTGAAGTAAACTCAAGGTGAGTGGCTGACCCTTCTCTTCTCGACCCCCTTCCTAGGTAAATTGATAATATTGTTGCGAATGAAAGGATAAATGCGAGGGCACAAACACGGGAAAGGGATTGAGTTTTCAAAGATAATGTAGGCTATGTCTTGATAACTAAAAGGAAAATATGTCTTCGCACGGTTATGGACAACTTGTCGACAAGGCGGTAGTTTTCTCGAGCAGCAACCCGGGGCCACGGGACCGTTTCGACCTAGGAGAAAATAGGGTATAGTCATGCATAAGGTTTCAGCACAGGTTAAGCGGGGACTTGCATCAGAGCTAGCTACTTGTGTTGAAAGGACCCCGATTAACAAAGCTATACGTCCAGGATGGCTTGTAATGCCAGTGACGTCGAAGAGGGACGAGGCGAAGGAGGTCAGCCACTCGCCTTAGACTTGCTTCAAGCGAGCGACTGGTTGGCTGCGCTGACATCGCCTACGCGATCATCTGCAACCCGCTGAATATGGGACTTGGTTCCAGAGAAGCCATTCCATAACGTGGAATGGATCTTAATTCAACCGTTCCCGTTCGATCGACCCGGCCGATTCTGACCTATCGGTCCCAACCGAAACGGTAGCAACATTGTTCCTTTCTCGCGCACCCTGTCACGACCCGTACCCGGAGTAAGGGCATGAGTGCGTGACTGCGTCCCAGCTTACACCGCAGAAACAACGTAGAACGCTGTCTAGTTCTACTATCTAACAACAGTTATAATATCAAAACCTGTCGAGAACGGTCAACTCCAAATAGAGGACAAGCAATGACAATATAATATACTCAATAAGCTATGATATTGTTACGATCGTCCAGTGTTGGTATTTACGTATGGTATTTATGGTGCACATCATCTTAATTCAACCGAGTAGTTCAAATGAGGGAATTATGTATGGTATTTATGGTGCACATCATTAGGACGGGTTGCGACCGTCCAGTGTTGTGATAAGCTATAATATCAGTAAGTTTGGGATCCTTCGAATATTGGGCTAGCAACCCGTATCGAAGCGATCATAGTCTTACATATAAGGATGCCAAAGATGCATTACGGTGCGAAACACCTTGACCTTCATATAGATAGGGCCGGTGGGCTGAGATTAGCGCTGGGTGCTTTCACAGGGCCTGCCACCCTTATGCATATGTTTAAGTTTACGGTTGGTTGGTTAAGTGAAATGATATGATTTCTTATGTAAAGTTCTAACCTTGCAGGCTAGGCGAAATGGGACATAGATGAGCACGATCACTATGTTTATGTTAAGATTATGTCTAACTGTATCTGCCGCAGGGACACGGTAGTGGACAAGTTCATGATATGTTCGGCTCGAGGTGGGGCTCGGCTTGGACGTACTGAGGCATGGAGTCCTTAGCGTTCAAGAGGAGCTACCGCATTGGCGTTCGGACTTGCGACATGGAAATGTTCAGCCGAAGACTACTTGTTGGCTATAAAGAGACATAATGTATGGAACAATGCACTCCTTTGTGAGCTAGAGAGATCATGAGCGTTGTAGCCAATTGGCATGTTAAGTTGGGCTAGTCAGAGCCATTGTAACCTTCAGTTCATTATCAATAAAAGGGATTCTTGTTGTATACTACGTTTTTCTTCCGCTGCTTATGTTATCAATTTGAGCTATAAACACTATTGTGAATCTATTATCTTGCCTTGCACGAGCGCAACTCTAGGCTCGTGCGGCATCACGCCCCAGCGAAGACGATAATTTGGGTGAAAACTTGAAAATGATAAAGACGGTAACTCGGTCGACAATCGTAAGTATCGAGGTATGATCGGGAAAATTTAACAGTAGCATTAATATTAAATCTACATTGGCTTTTCTATTAATTTAAAATTTACAATATAATTAAAACTAATATTACGAAAATGCTATTTGCTCCAAAAAAATTTGGGTGATACCATCTTTCATTATGTGGCATATGACATGGTTGCTAACATGACAGCTGACATGGCAAAATTTAACAATAAAATTAATATTAAAATTAACATTAATAGTAAATAAATAATTTAATATTAAATTAACATTAATTAATATTAACATTAACATTAATATTAATATTAATATTAACATTAACATTAGCATTAGCATTAGCATTAACATTAACATTAACATTAATATTAATATTGACATTAACATTAACATTAACATTAAAAAAAATTGGGTAATTAATTTTTGGGGTTAAAATTTGTCATGTCAGCTGTTATGTCATCTGCCATGTCAGATGCCACATAATGGGAGATGGCATCACCCAAATATGTTGGGAGCCCAAACGACTAATTGTTAATATTAATACAGTGGCATTATCGTTATTTCCTAATAGATTCGTGCCTTGTTCGGTCACACCCCTCCACGAGCGGGTAAAACCCCCCTAAACGAGGGGTTAAATAGCCTTTTCCAAAGAAGAGAACCTATCGGACTAGAGAGAAACAAAGGAGAGAAGAAGAAGAACAGTCGCAATTGAGAGGAGCAAGATCAACTGCAGCGGATGGGCCATCATCCCTACCGAGATTCTCTCGATGATACTGGTACTGTCGGGGATGCCGGCGGACGAGGTAATGTGCAACGTGGCCCCAGTTTGCCGTTCGTGGTGGAAGGCGCTCAACGGACCCTTAGACTATTGGTCTAACGTCGACTTGGTACAGTGGTACCGGAGGACCCAGCAAACCGCTGAGATTAGTTTGACCGTGATGAAGCTGGTGGCTCGCAGTGGAGGATATCTAGGGTCCTTCTCCGCGTACAAGCTCGACGAAGCAGCCTTCTATTTTACATGTTTAAGGCTAGCACAAAATTTTATTTGGTCTTATTCTAATACTTTATTTTTTCTATTACAAAATTTTACGTATAATTTTGTTAATTTTGATTGATGTTTTCCCATTTTTATAATACAGTGGGAAATTTCTAAGGGTGTTGCGCATTCCGAAGTACGACGTGAGTGATGAAACTTTCGTGAGACACTTGGAGTTTCTCCCTGTGCTGGAAGAACTCGACATTAGCTACTGCCTCTATATCACGTCGACTGGAATATTTTCTGCCGGAAAGTATTGCCACCATCTGGTCAAGCTGAGTAGGAACATGCCCCCTCCAGATTTCATGCTCAGGAACATGTTCGAAAAACGAGATGGAGGGAAAGGCCGTGGCTGATTCGATGCTGCATCTCGAGCACCTACATATGGGATTCGGCATTTTCAATGGAAATACGCTGCGATCTATAATATGCAACTGCAAGGGTCTTCGCGTGCTCGACATACGTGGGTGCTTCAACGTGCACTTCGACGACAAACTCTGGAAAATTTGTTATTCAATACATACGTTTAAAAAACCCTTTGATGATGTAATCACAGTCCCAGGGGAACCTGGATACGAGATGTATAATGATTTAGATATCATCAATCATTCCTGGGGTGAATGGTGAAAACATTAGCATGCATGCATGCATGCATTCATGCATGCATGTATTTCTTTATATTTTTTACTATTCTACATACAAGATATTTTTTATGAGTTCGATTCTCCATTTTGACAAAATTTTACTTTTGTCAATTTTTTACATGATTAATTTTTTTATAAATAAAATGGACTGTGATATAATGACGCCTAAGACGCCTCACTTCTGAGATTTCGACATTTTCCAACACAGATTTTACCATTAATACAACATCTTTGTGTAATCATATCCAAGAGATTTCGCCATTTCCCAACACATATTTTACCTTATTCAAAATAAATTCTGGCGGTGTAAATTCTACTCATATTAGTGGTATTAGTGCCATTCACCATAATTAATGGTGATCGATACGAAAATATTGGTTTCTTTTTCACCACCTTTTAAAATCTATTTATACAGCCAAACAGCCAAACTAATTCATCTTGACCAGCCTTCAAAACCAATTTATATAGTTTCAAAACAAAACTAAACAGCCAAACTATTTAAAATTCACAACCCTACAGAACAGTCCTAAATGTACCATTCTCCGTCTTATATGTACCATTCTCCGTCCTACATGTATCATTCTTCGTCCTACCTCCGTCCTAAATGTACCATTCTCCATCCTAAATAAACCATTCTCCGTCTTATATGTACCATTCTCCGTCCTACAAGTATCATTCTCCGTCCTACCTCCGTCCTAAATGTACCATTCTCCGTCCTAAATATACCATTCTCCGTCCTATATGTACCATTCTCCGTCCTACATTTACCATTCTCCGTCCTATATTTACCAATCTCCGTCCTAAATGTACCATTCGCCGTCCTAAATTTACAATTCTCCGTGTATTATGTTCATTCATGGGATTTAGAATTAATAGGAAGTATAATTGTGTATATTGTATATATATATATATCTACATATACATATATATGTATATAAGCTATAGGCTTTATAACTAGTTATATGTATATACACACACAACAAAACAAAGGCCCAGCCAAGCTGACCCCCACCCTCCTATTTGTAACTGACAGCAGACCACATATCACACGAGAGACAGAGGGAGGGAGAATTCGTTGAAACCCTAAACCATCACTCCACCTGATGGCGCGCCACCCTCCCCGACACCCTGTGCGCTACTAGCCGCCGTCATGGCTGCCCAAGTCACCAGAGTCGGCCGGATTCGCATGACAACAACAATAGGTCTAACAGCAGTCGCATCAATCAACACACCTTCACGGTCAGTTTTCTCCCTACTTGTTCAATCGAATTCGAATCCGTAAAATCGTACGCATAGAAGACATGACCCTCTACAATCCTTGTCAATCAGTTTTAATTGAGTTGCACAGTATTGCTGGTAAAAATCTCTGAAATCTACAGAACATAGAATAAGTAATCTAACAGTTTAGAAGTTAAAATGCTATTTTGGAAGGCTGAATTGTCACAGGATGATAGATATTTTTGAAATCTACATGAACAAAGTTTTAGCCAATATAAATCATATTAAAACCCATCAACTAGTTTTCAATATTCTGTATTACATTCAAAATAAATCGATTCCAAAAATCACAGAATATAGGATAAAACAGTTTTAAAATATTAAAATACTCACCATTATGACATGTGCCCCGACAGACCGGGCGACGTGGTCGCGAACCGAAAGCATCGAAAGGTGCGTATCGACTTCGTGCACGTGTGGGCTTTGACGAAATTCAAATTGGTTGCGTGTGTGCGACGAATTTGATGCGTATCCGTCAAAATTCACCGTATCAACTCCTTTGTAAAACCCACAATTACCTCGTGTACGTTCGTCAACTTGAGACAAAACTTGCACCAACAGGACCGTATCATTTTTCTCGTCTTGTATGCCAAGTTTGGTCCGATTCTGAGAAGGTCGACTGGAACGCTATTTTGGCGGGCGCGCGACCCGATTATACGGGCGAATTGTGTACGGTCGGCCGAAATCCAACTTTAGACATGGTTGGGTTCATCTCGTCAAACCAAATCTGTAGACATATAGTTTGATGACTTTAGAGACCATAGACTCTGGTACGCTTTTCGGTGCAAAGCGGGTGCAACGGCGGATATCGTTTTGACCCGAAATGACCGTTTTACCCCTTTGTCCAGAATTGGACTAATGGGTAGGCTGTTCTAGCTAATTTGACTATTCTGAATACTTTGGCAATATTTATTTCAGCATCCAGAGTCGTTTGCGAGAGTTAGATTTTACGACTCTTTGATTTGACGAGTTATTTGCGGGACATTTTGCTACCACCAGACAAGTATACCTTGCCCACTGTACAGTATTTTTCATGCACTTTTATATATTGTTGTTCTTCCTACCATATTTGATTATCTTCCTCTTTTGTTCTTTCTATTGGTATTTTTTTATTTTATGTGCACGTACATTATTTTTTTCATTATATATATCACTCTAATTATGTATAGGTCCTGATAGTATTGCTTTATTCTGAGTCTCATTCACTTGACATGCCTTGACCTGTTACTTGTATTTGACTTGAGTCGACTTGACTGGACACCGGTATAGTTCATGTGACAGAAGGGACAATTACTTAGCATGCAGGATATATGATAGTATTCTGTTGGCCGATAGTTTGGATGAGCTTCAGTTGTATTTTTGATTCTGTTGGTCGTTAGTTTCATGCTACGGTTGTGATATTCTGTTGGCCGTTAGTTTTGTGTTGCGGTTGTGATATTCTGTTGGTCGTTATTCTCGGAGGAGATGCGATTGTGATTATTCTGTTGGCCGTTAGTTTCAGATGAGCTACGGTTGTGATGATACTTGTATCTGTTAGCCCAAGTGTTGAACATTGTCCTTGATGTTACATCTTTATGTAGATTGGGTAGGCATAGAGTACCATATTTCTGTCATTTCCTTTATGCATATTTATTTACTGTTACACTCAGCATGTTTTATGTATCTTGCTAGTCCCCTGAGGACCTGATGATCTCTTCGGGTGGCTGATTGCAAGGGGTTAGTTAGCTGTTCAGGACGATGGTTGATTATGTCAGATTCAGGTATCTTTGTGATTACATATTTACATCTGTTATATATATTCTGCTTGTTAGCCTTGTTTTATAGACTCATGTTATTTCTCGGGAGTCTAATCGGACATATATGCTAGTGGGCTGTAGACCATGAACCATAATTATTCATTCTTGTTTTATATGATTCTTGTGTATTGAGATATAGATTTTCCTTGCCATGATTAGACATATTACCATAATCTAGACAGATTATATGTATTCGAGTCGGGCTAGAGTCCGCTTGATACGTAGCTAGCTTGCTCATGCACTTACATCTCGGAAAGTGGGTGCGGGTCATGACACTGCTCGTTTCTTTGTATTTTTGTTCTATATTTTATCTTTATTCTATAGGACAAAATGTACATCGGGTTCACTATCAGCACTAGGAAGCTTAACCAATCCAAGTCCACTCAAATCAGCCTGAACCCAAATTAGAAACTTATTAAAAACAGGGTGAATGAATTCGGACCAAGTTCTGCTCAAACTCTGCCCAAACTTGATCAGGGTAAAACTTGATTCCCTGGTCAGCCTCCTTTTCCTGAGGACTAGGCTTCTAACTTTCGAATTTATGAATATTAAGGGACCGAACTCTGTCCCCCTACTAGCCTATAACTTGACCTTTAATTCTTCACTTGATACTCATCAACTTATTCTAAACCTTCTTATCTATTTTGAGCTTTAACCTTTCATTTACCAAGAAACCAACTCCTAGACCTCTAGTGGGCCAAAGTTGTAATCTCGATTAGAAGTCTATTCGAGTTATGAAGCTTAGATTTATCAGTATTATCTCTACACTTATTGTTTGAAGTCGACAAGCTTTTCGTATCAAATGCTTGTGGTAGTTGAAGTTGTCATGCCCTTTGGATCACAGCATGAAGTGTCTGTTAGAAGTCGCAAGTCCTTCGGATCAAAACTTGTGTTTCACATATAGTTAATTCAATTCTGAGCAAGAGTTCTTGGGACTGGACTAGTCCTCTCAGAGGAAAACAAGTACAAACCTTGGTGTTTAAGTTTTGTCTCTCTGAACTCTATACTTTAAGTTTCCATATATTTGTCTATTATATTATTCAATTGGTCATGTGCCTTTATATTTATCTTAAGTTAGGGATTATTTCTGCTATACTTTGTTCACCCCACTCTAAAGTTTCCTTGCGGTCAGCATTGGCTGCCGGTCATCTATGAACTTCCTTCCTTCTTGCGTTCGTAAGTCCGCTCGAAGAGTTTGTGGAAGTCAAGGGTGCTCAGGTCTCCACTCGTGCTTGGGGCCTCCTTGCACCGTAATAATTAAGTAATACTAAAACATAAGATTTAAATAAACAGTAAGGATAAAAATTTAGAATACTCATCATCCGTCGATAATGCTCAGAATAGGGGATAGATCCACATGTGTTGTGACCAGGCTTAGCATAGGCAGCCTTCGCATTCGCACGCTTGGCGTTATAGCTGGAGTTGGTATCGGACGCGTATGAATTTTGTGTCGGAGGTGCCAAGTGTGTCCGTGAGTCCAAATGATGAGATAGAACCTAACTACTAACCAATAACACACATTTAAACTTTATTTTAATTTTGGACAAAAGTAATGCTTTCGAAATCATGTTGGCAAGTCTCCTAAATCATATGGAATGGTTACCTACGCCATATTGGAGGACACTTACACGGTTCCAACTGATATCCCTAAAGACATGTATTAAATGAGTCTATATGTACAAACAACCATGTAATATATTTACCTACACAAAATAAAATTTTGCAATAATCCACATTCTAAAACTAACATGTTATTAAAATTCAAAAATTAGGGCATAATAAATTTACATATGAATTCAAAAGATTGCTTTGAACTTTGTGAGTTTAGATTTTATTAGCAATCAACTCATGGACACACCCATTAATTTTACAACTCCTAAAACTTAGACTAGCAAGTAGTTGGAATTCCAAATTATAATACAAGTATAAATTTTTAGATAGAACATTCAACAATTCTACTCATAACCATGAAATTGGATTCAAATTTGAACTAAGAAGAGAAATTTGAAGCGGGCTTGCCTTGATTGAAGATTTGGAATCTTCTTTCTTCTACACCTTTCCCTTTTTCTTTTACTTTTTTTTTTTTGAAAGGAAGAAGGGATGGAATGGGGAAGGGGTGATGATTTAGTTCTCGTGCTAGTGGGGTGCAACATGGATTGAGGGCGGTTGATGTGCGGCGGAGGCGGTGCAGCATGCGGCGCATGCGCACGATGGGGATGAGAGTTGGTGGCTACGTAGAGGGGGTCGAGGTGCGACACTAGTGGCGGCATCTAGCGAGAGGCAAGGGTGCAATGGTGAGGCAGCGACGGGTCCTCGTCGGAGAAGGGGTCCAGGTCGTCGTCGATCGAATCGTCACCGTAGAGGGGGATCGAAGGAGATGGTGCTCGCCTCAGGGGGATTCTGGTGAGGGGAACGGTGTCATCGGACGGTGGTTCTCGCGAGGAGGTGGGGCTTGCCAGAGAGGGGGGGGGGGGGGGGGGGGGGCATTCTCGCGAGGAGGAGAAGGGGGGGGGGGGGTCGAAATTTTGGTGATTTTGGGGGAAACCAAAATGAGGAAGAGTTGGGGCTGCTGGGAACAAATCGTTTGTTAGGTACAAAAGTGGTCCGTCTCTAGTCCGTCGCTAGGTTTTTTCTGACGACACAACGACAGACCAGCGACGAATAGAAGAATATATTTTTTCTGAAATACAGTTTCACCGTAAATTAGTCGTTGATCTGTCGCTAACACAGCGACGGATCTTGTACCGTCGCTAAGATTAGTCGCTAATCTGTTGTATTTTTGAAGTGATTGGACAAATAAATTCATCACTCATTTAAATCAACTATTGATTTTTACGAATTTGCCGCATATTTTTCCCTCACTAGTTCTAGGATTTTGGTAATGCATGTGCATATGGCAAATATATTTGCGACATCCTTTCTCAAAATTTGGGAAAGATTGATAATTTGTTCTGTTGCTCGTCTACAAAACCTTAAGCAATCTTCCAAGTAACAAAGAAGAAGTTTATCGTACTAGGTTAAAGAACATATGCAATCTTCAAGTGGTGACAAAGGACAAGAATCTCTCGCAACAAATGAGAGCAGAACAATACATCACACATCACAGTTTTGAGCCTCGGTGCTATGCTAGGTGAAGTACTTTGCGTGAAAGAGTTGTTCATTGTGGTAAGAAAAGAATCGACAAGACATGCATGGTCTGTGCTTAACATACATGTGATTATATGCTAATGTAATTACTGATTAAAGGGTATTATCATAAGCTAATGTATCATGACAGTGGTGGTACTAGGAACCTATTTATGACTTCGGTCATTTCGTATGTAAAGAGAGTACAATAAAGCCAACACATTCACCACTGCTTTTGAGCCAAGATCATCACAGGCCAGATGGAACCTAGTGAAAAAAGGGAGTATGATGAAATGATATAATATTTACTTGTAAAGTAACAAATTAAATTCGAGTGAGCGACAAAGCGAGATTGCGATAGAATCATATGATGCAATGCTTTTTTAAGAGACTACAATCAGATTGGAGTAGGGGGGGGGGGGGGGGGGGGGGGGGGGGGGGGGGCGGGTGGGTTGCAAAGGAACTAGTCTAGGCCTACTGATGGATGATGGTTGATTTTTCCTGAAGAGATGATTGACCCAGTAAATAGTAATGGTATTATGTGAGCGTGCAAAATAAGATAACGCTACTGATGCAACCTTGCACCGGTTGATAAATGGGCAATGGGGGACTTCGACTGAACTCCATCATTATTCTGCCACGCACCCGCCCTTAATTGGGAAATTTAATCAACGGTATATACTTCGTGATTTGACCAAATCAGAGCATCAAGAAATGGAGCCGACATGTGTGGGGAAGTAGAACAGTGGATGTTTTAGGTATATGTACAGGAGTGGAGAATGATAACATTGACACATGAATGAAAATGTAAATAAATAAAAAATTTAGTATTACATTGAACGTGCCATTTAGAATGACGTTGGAGGCACTTATTGTATTTATAATGGCATTAGCATTCATGCTCGTTGTTGGTGTTTTTGCCTTTGGACTAGGAAAGATAGTCCCACATCGGCTACACCAAATGGTGAGTATCTAAATATAATGCATTGTTTGTGTTGAGGTGTGCACATGAGGTGTAGTGGGGTACAAGTGTGTACCATGTGGGAGTATTTTTATAGAAGGAAAAATGATTAATTCCAACAAAGATATAAGTTGATTTTTGTTGTGCGGACTCGGACTCGGACACGGACTCCAGGATGTCTCGTGCATGCACGGGAGTGTTTGGGGGGTAGGCGTGGACTGGCACACTTCTATGTTGATTGTGGGATGATCTAAAATATCAAACTCTATTTTTGAATATTGGTATTTAGTCCCACATCGGATATGAGAAGTGGTGAAGTCTCAACTCCACTCTATAAATAGAGCCCCTTGGCCTCCTTTGAAAGATGCACCAAGAAGAAAGTTAAAGGGAGTCCGTAAAGTCCAGGAAGCCCGTTCAAGTCTCAAATATTGACTTACAGGCGTTCCAGAAGTTCTTCGTGAACTTGCTGGTTCCTGGAAGCAGATCGTGGTGGGACTAATCTTGCTTTGAGAAACGGTGATCTTAATCACCCCAGCAAGAACCTTTACTCTTCTCCTTTATTCTTTCTTCTCCTTCATCTGAGTTGTAACTCAGTTCTGTCCGTCTGCAACTGCGATTGTAAGGAAGAACGTGAGATTTATTTTCTAAACTCACTTCTGTCCATCAGCAACTGCGATTGCGAGGAAGAACGTGAGATTTATTTTCCTTATTATTGTTGCTTTTATAATCAGATTCATATTATAGTGTTCCTCTCAGATCTCGAGAATTATCAGAAGGTGAACGTTTGTTGAACCTCTGATCTCGACATAGAGTCTACCATCTTTGGTCAAGCCCCGAGACTAACAATCTCAAAGCAAGATCCTTGTAGATGGAGAACTCTCGAGCTTCTCTCATCGATACCAGCTTTAACAAGTTGGAGAAATTCGACGGAGAACATTTCCAAATCTGGAAGAGGAAGGTCACCCTTAATCTTCAACTCGTGGACGTGTACCATGTGTTGATTGAGGATGAACCGACGACTCCAGAAGGAGGAACTGTCGATGCTATTGCTGCTGCACTCGTCAAGCAGAGCAAATGGAAGAGAGAAAACAACATATGTAAACTGCTTATTCTCAATTCTATGGAAGACTCTCTGGCAGAGTCATATTCCAAGAAAGTGAAGGCCAAAGAGATCTGGGATTCTTTGGCTAAGCTATATGAAGATAATGAGAACAGGTCCAAAATCTTCATCGTCGAGAAGTACCACAAGTGGCTCTTCGAAGACGAGATGGCGATGCTACCTCAAGTAAAGAAATTCCTGAAGTTTCGCCAGAAGTTAGATGACGAGAAGATGCCCCTCGTCGACAAGTTTGTCGTTGGTGGGATAGTCTCAAAACTTCCTGTTGGTTGGAGCAACTTCTATGCTAGAATGCATCGGAAGAAGCTGGGCATTAGCTTGGAAGATCTTCTAAAAGAGATCCACGTTGAGGACGAAATACGATCTCAACAGAAGATGGACTCTCTGTCCAAACAACTGGTTAAGGCCAACTTGGTGCAGATAAGAGAGTTCAAGGAGAAGCAGGTGGCTTCTCATCACAAGAAGAAGGACTCTACTAATCTAAAAGTGAACGGTCCTTCGTTCAAGCAACAGAATTCCAAGTCCCACTTGACTTGCTTCAACTGTGACAAGAATGTCCACTATAAGAGTGAATGCAAATCCAAGCCCAAACAAGCTGAGCAAGGTGAGCCTAGCAAGGTTTCTATGGTTTCTAACATTGTTGCTATGATTTCTCAGGTCACAGCTGTGGGGGTTGAATCTGACTAGTGGATAGACACTGGTGCGACTAGCCATGTCTGCTCTGGCAAGGAATGGTTCGTCACATACCAGTCAAATGTAATCAATGCATTCTGATTATTCTCTTGAGTTGTGGCATAATTGGCTAGTACATGTTCACCATAAAAGAATTACCAAAATGTTCAGTCTAGGACTTATCTCCAAATGTGGGGGTAAGGTAGAGAAGTGTGTAGTATGTGCTCAGACAAAGATCACAAGAAAACCCTTTCATCGGGTCAGTCGAAGCACAGATCTTCTGGAGTTGGTGCACTCTGATATCTGTGACTTCAAGCAATTCTCTACAAAAGCCGGGATGAAGTATTTCATAACCTTCATCGATGACTTCTCAAAGTACGTGTTCGTCTACTTGCTCAAGTCTAAAGACGAAACCTTTGAGAAGTTCAAGGAGTTCAGGGCCGAGGCTGAACGGCAAACTGGACAACAACTCAAGAGGCTAAGAAGTGATCGAGGCAGAGAGTATCGATATCATGAATTCACATTGTTCTGCAAAGAACATGGAATCATAAACGAGACAACTGCTCCATATTCTCCTCAATCTAACGGAGTAGCGGAGAGAAAGAACAGAATGTTGACAGAAATGATGAACTCAATGCTGCTAACTGCGGGTCTTCCTAAATGCTAATAGGGAGAAGCTGCATTGACGACCACTTTTATTCTAAATAGAGTGTCGTATGCAACTTTGAACGTAACTCCTCATAAACTCTGGTTCAAAGATAGACCTAACTTGAATGTCATTCGAGTGTGGGGGTGTCTGGCCTATGTGAAGCTCCCATATCTGAAGATTCAGAAGCTGGGGACAAGGACTATGAAGACGATCTTCTTGGGGTATGCCGAGAAGAGTGATGCTCAGAGATTTTTTGATATCGAGTCAAATCATATCATCGAATGTCGTGATGCGGAATATTTTGAAGACAAGTTTTTAAGGCACAAGAACATTGTTCTAACGGACATTCCAGAGAATTATGAAGGTGCAAAGATGACTGAGATCTTCAACGAGCCAGATGTCCTAGATGAAGTTGTTGCTGAGGAGACAATGATTGAACCAGAACTCGCTGAGCCGTCGTCGAAGCGAGCGAGGAGGCCGAAGAACTTCGGAGATGACTTCATCACCTATCATGTGGAAGCAGATCCGCTTACCTATGATAAGGCGATGAAGACCAGAGATGCTATTTTTTGGAAGGAGGCGATAGACAATGAAATTGAATCAATCACCTCCAATAATACTTGGGTGTTGGTTGATCTACCTGAAGGAGCAAAAACTATCGGATGCAAGTGGATCTTCAAGAAGAAGATGAAAGCTTATGGAACCTTTGACAAGTTCAAGGCCAGGCTAGTGGCAAAGGAGTTTTCCCAGAAGCAGGAGATCGACTACTTTGACACGTATGCTCCAGTAGCCCGGATGCCCCCCATCAGAATGTTGATTGCTCTCGCAGCGATACATAATATGGTGATACATCAGATGGATATGAAAATGGCATTCCTGAATGACGAGCTGACCGAAGAGATCTACATGCAACAGCCAGAAGGGTTTGTCGTCAAAGGTCTTGAAGACAAAGTCTGCAAGTTGGTGAAATTTCTGTACGGTTTAAAACAAGCACCCAAAATGTGGCATGAAAAGTTTGACAAAGTCATTAGGTCAAATGGCTACAAGGTCAGTAAAACAGACAAGCGTGTCTATACGAAGTTTGCTGACGTAAGAGGAGTCATCGTTTGTCTATACGTGGACGATATGCTAATCCTAGGTACGGATATAAGCTGTGTCACGGAGACGAAGAAGTTCCTCTCGACGAAGTTCAGTATGAAGGACTTGGGGGATGCTGATGTTATCTTGGGACTCAAGATCATCCGGACAGACACTAGACTAGCACTGTCACAGTCTCATTATGTTGAGAAGATGATCACTCATTATGGGTATAGGATCTTCCAGGGATCGATACGCCGTACAAGTGTGACCTGAAACTGAAGCCTAATTCAAGGGAAAACGTCAGGCAGCTGGAGTATGCAAGCATAATCGGGAGTTTGATATATGCTACTACTGCCACATGGCCTGACATAGATTTCGCTGTGAGAATGCTGAGTCGTTTCACGAGCAACCAAGGCACTGAGCACTGGAAAGCTGTGAAACGGGTTATGAGATATCTCAAGAAGACTCAAACATATGCACTGCACTACAGCGGAGATCCGTCGGTAGTAGAAGGCTTCAGTGATGCCAGCTAGTGCTCAGAAGTGGAGAACGAGAGGTCCACAGGTGGATACATTTTCACAATGGATGGAGCTGCTATATCGTGAAAATCGAAGAAGCAGACTATGCTCTCGTGGTCATCCATGAAATTTGATTTCTTTGCACTTGATACTACAGCGGAGGAAGCAGAATGGCTTCGGAAGCTCATGTATGATCTTCCAGTGGTTAGGGCACAAATATCGGGGATACCGATATACTACGACAACTAGGCGACTGCGGAGGTGGCATCAAATGACCTCTTCAATAGGAAGAAGAGGACTGTGCGGTCGAAGCACAGGACAATACACGATCTCATCAAGAGGGGTATTATTGCAGTGATTGATGTTCAGAGTCAGGAAAACCTGGCGGATCCGTTCACTAAGGGCCTCAAGTGCCAGCTGGTCGATGACACAACTTGTAAAATGGGATTGAAGGCATTCTGATATTGTGTTATTACAATCCTACCATAAAGTTTTATGCTATTAGTTCAAAGAAAAATCTACTAGGCTTCTAGCTTTTGGTTCAAGGGAGGACTATTAACCAGAAGAATATCAGGAACGGTGGGTACTTGTCCTCTGTGACATAGAGAGGTTACGGACCTACAACCACTGTTGTCTACTGTTGTTTTCTACAGAAAACGGATCCTGTGGGAAGGTTGGCTTAAATGCCTTAATGAGTTCTCCGGCAGAGTGAATGCCTGGAGTGCTTTACAGGAAGCACGGTAGCGCAGCACTACAAGGAGTGTAACTATATGCTATATTGTGGTGACTCCACCATGAGGTTCCCAGGTAAGGGTAATACCTCGGCTTTGCAAGCCAAGTCACAGCGGAGTAGCACCGTAAATAGGCAGGTAGCCTAATGCTGTATGATAATCGTAATAAAGAGAGGTAGACAACACTACAAAGAGGACGATGTCCTCATGTTACAGTGGCATGACACCACGAAGAGGTACCAGGTAGGGTAAAGCCTCGGATTCGCGAGCCATGTCATAGTAGCGTAACACCGCATGGAAGCGCAAGGCTTCATGCTGGGTAGTTTGGCACTACAAAGAGGCCTGTGACCTCATGCTAAAGTAGTATAAGACTACGATAAGGTACCCAGGTGGGGTAAAGCATCGGCTTTAAGCCATGTCATAGCGGCGTAGCACCACAAAGAAGCGCAATGCTTCATGCCATGACTCTTTATAAAGAACTCACATATAGTGTATGGACAGAGATATCAGGCCGTCTCTTGAGGGTAAACTTGTAGACGCCCAAAATTATACACTGAAACCATGCTGGCACAAGGCCTTTAATGTGCAGCCAGAAGCACAGTTGATGTCATTATGTGAGTAGAAAGAATTACAGTTATGGTGCAGAATTCAAGGCTTAGTCATTCTTGTATCATGCTGTTATTTAACCAATGCAAGAAGATTCAAGTCGTAGTGACATCTCTCCTAATACATGATGGATAGTCACTGTGGGGAACGCTCATCCAATATATTGAGGTATGTGGGGGATTATTGGTATTTTTGCCTTTGGACTAGGAAAGATAGTCCCACATCGGCTACACCAAATGGTGAGTATCTCAATATAATGCATTGCTTGTGTTGAGGTGTGCACATGAGGTGTAGTGGGGGCACAAGTGTGTGCCATGTGAGAGTATTTTCCTAGAAGAAAAAAGGATTAATTCCAACAAAGATATAAGTTGATTTTTGTTGTGCGACTCGGACTCGGACACGGGCTCTAGGATGTCTCGTGCATCACGAGAGTGTTCGGGGGGTAGGCGTGGACTGGAACACTTCTATGCTGATTGTGGGATGATCTAAAATATCAAACTCTATTTTTAAGTATTGGTATTTTAGTCCCACATCATATAGGAGAAGAGGTGAAGTCTTAACTCCACTCTATAAATAGAGCCCCTTGGCCTCCTTTGAAAGATGCACCAAGAAGAAAGTTAAAGGGAGTCTGTAAAGTCTAGGAAGCCCGTTCAAGTCTCAAATATTGACTTACGAGCGTTCCAGAAGTTCTTCGTTAACTTGCTGGTTCCTAGAAGCAGATCGTGGTGGGGCAAATCTTGCTTTGAGCAACGGTGATCTTAATCACCCCAGCAAGAACCTTTACTTTTCTTCTTTCTTCTCCTTCATCTGAGTTGTAAATCAGTTCTGTCCGTCTGCAACTGCGATTGTAAGGAAGAACGTAAGATTTATTTTCTGAACTCAGTTATGTCCGTTAGCAACTACGATTGCGAGAAAGAATGTGAGATTTATTTTTCTGATTATTGTTGCTTTTTTAATCAGATTCATATTATAGTGTTCCTCTTGGATCTCGAGAATTATCAGAAGGTGAACGTTTGTTGAACCTCTGATCTTGACATAGAGTCTACCATCTTTGGTCAAGCCCCGAGACTAACACTCGTTGCATGTATAATAGCCATTTTACAATGTTAGTAGGCGTTGGGGACACTCATTGCATGTTAATGACATTGGAAACACTAGCATTCATGCTCATTGCATATACAATAGCTTTTTTTACAATGTTAGCAAAAAAAAGAAAATAATGCATTCATAATGCCATTGTTATTGGCGACATCGTGGGTACCAAGTCCCCATTATGTTCGGCACTTTCCTTGTATTTGTTTAACAAATACATAAATTAGAAAAATGGTAAAAATTGAAACGAAATAATCAAAGGACGGTGCTCAGGTCACCTTTGCTAGTGACGACATGAGTGCATTTACTTTATATTATCTTATTCAAAACAAACTCTCGAGATATGGCGATAGAAAATAGAGAAGATTGTTTCTTCATTCACATTTCTCAATCAACTTGAGAAGAGCCCTTTCTATAGGCTGACAATGGAGGTTAACATCATGATGATAATTAAAAAAAAAATGTCAAAAGGCATAGATTATGGATAACCAAAAGGCAATGGTTATGAATGATCAAAAGATATAGGTTATGTAGACCGAATAATAATGTGAATTATCCATATTTACAATACTCCTCCTTGGATATTCACCATTAATTATTTGGTGGTGTATGCGCATTTGTTGCCACATTAAAACCTTACTAAAAAAATCCACTAAAAAAAAATCTTGGTTAAGAAAAAGAGTACAATCCGCAAAACCCAAAATATTATTTACAAGTAATACTCCCCTTCGTTATAATGGATCTGTATCAATTAGTTGGTTTGATGATTTTGTCATCGCATACCTATATTGTGTACCAAGTTATAAAATGTAGACTTTGGTAGTACCTTGATGAACAAATCGGCTAAATTTTTATTTGATATTACATGCTTGACTTTGATCACTTTTGTTTTTTGTAGCTCATGTGAATAAAACAACTTTGGTGTGAGGTGCTTGATTCGATCTCCTTTGATAAATCCTTCTATGACTTGGGCAATGCAAGCCGCATTATCTACGAATATTATTGTTAGCTTATTTGTAACTGTAGGTAGTTGACAATTTACTCTTATATGATGAATGATAGATATCAACCACACAATTTCTCTTGTTACTTCATGTAATGCAATTAATTTTGCATGGTTAGAGGAAGTTGCTACTGAACCTTACTTTGCTGATCGCCAAGATATAGCTGCATGGTTATTAGTAAATACATAACCTGTTTGGAAGCAATCCTTATGACGGTTAGAAAGATAACCTGAGTCTGTATAACCAACTAGACAAGAACTGTTAGTGGAATCATATGAATAAAATAATTCTATATCAGTTGTTGTACGAAGATATTTTATTATGTGTTTAACTCCATTCCAATGTCTAAGTGCATGTGCAAAATAATATCTAGATAATAAATTAACAGAAAATTCAATATTTGGTCTTGTGCATTAGCTAGATATAGTAGTTCTCCAATAGCACATAAACTCGATTTTTGAGAACCGAGAACTTTTTCATCTTCTCCCTTTGGTCAGAATAGATCTTTATCCAAATACCACATTTGTACAACCATATGTATACTTAGTGGATATGTAATCCTTTCAAAATTCTTTCAATATCTCAGGATTGATGCACTAATATTCTACTGCAACTTCATTCTATTTGCAAATCGAGACAAAGGTTTGTCTTTCCCAAGTCATTTATTTCAAATTCATTCTTCAAATAATTTACAGTTTTCTCTAATTCTGTAGCGGACTTGATCAGGTTTATATCATTCACATATACTGCTACTATAGAGAATCCATTTTCGAATTTCTAAAAGAACCAGATGCGTAAAATTTGACTCTTTTTGTATTATTCCTTAGCCAAATATATAATAAGACGATTATACCACATTCTTTTGGATTATTTTAACCCATATAATACACATCTAAGTTTAATTGAATATAATCCCTTTGACTTAGTCTCTGGCATTATAAATCCTTCTAAAATTTATATATAGATGTCAGTATCTAAGTCTTATACAAATATGCAGTTACAAGATCCATAAGTCTTATATCAAGATTTTCATAAACTGTGAGACTGATTAAAAATCTGAAAATAATGAAATCCATAACTGGAGAGTATGTCTCAACATAGTCAATTCCAGGTCTTTGAGAGAAACCTTGTGCTACAAGTCGGGATTTTTATATCTTTCAACTTGATTCCTCGCATTTCGTTTTCTCATGAAATACTTATTTAAAACTAACATATATAGTTTATGCCCTTTGGTGTATTCAATATAAGTCCAAACATACCACATATTTCTAAAGATTTTAATTCTTCATAAATGTCATCTTTCCAGATTGGCCAGTCTTTTCTTTGTCGACATTCATTTATACTATGTGGTTCATTTTCATAATAATTATTGCATGTGATATTTCAGTAGCTACTGTATAGCTAAATATGTCATTGATGACATGTGCTTTTCTATTCCACAATTTACCTGAACATGCATGGAATATCGAGATCTCTTTATTTTCAGGTACCTGTGCCTCTTTAGATACATCCATAGACATTTCAGTAAATTTGGAAACATGCACATCTTCATTATTTGTTTTCGGAGCTCTAGACACTATTAGACTTTCATCAGGATAAGATGTTTCATTAGCTCTCATATTTCTAGGAGCACTATTCCTAGAACCTATAGGCCTATAACGCTTTTGACGTGTTGTAGTAGATTCATTTGCCGCTTTGTTTAGAATTTGTCCAATTGGAATAACGATTCTTGATGGCACATTCATATCTGGCACATGTGATTAGTTACCTTTGAGGCATCATTAAATGCATCAGATAATTGATTAGCAATTTCTTGCAAATGTATCATTCTTTTTATCTGATAATCATATTACGGGTTTCTTGGATCTTGATGAGATAGAGTAGCTATATAATATGTCGATTCACGCCGTTCATAAGCAATGGTTTGTTCTATATAAGCAATTTTTTGCTTACCTCCCCCAAACAGCAAGAAGACTCTCTCAACAAATTGTCAATCATCAAATATGGTAGTAAAGACATCACCAATTATTGGTTTCAAATACCTTATTATGGAAAAAAAACTCAAAAGTAATGTATATTAACGTTATTGGGGATCCATCTTATTTCTTTTGGAAGATGGAATTGGGACATATATTGCACATCCAAACTTTTTCAAATATGAATAGTTTAGTTGTTTATCACTAATAAGTTGTATATGTAAAAATATTACACTAGTAGAGGTCTAGCTATAAGTTTAAGATGTTTATTAAATGACTAAGCTAACCCATTTTATGTATGCACATGGAGAACATGATGCTCTACCTCAATCGCTAATAATGTAAAAAATAATCAAAAACTTGTGAGGTAAATTTTGTGGCATTACCAAGTCTAATTGACTTAATCGAGTTAGCAGGAAAATGAGATCTAAGTTTAAAATTTTGGGCCAAAATACGAGAAAATATAAGATTTCTAGTAGACAATAAACAAACATGTGACCACCAAGAAAATGCATCTATGAGTACCATGATATATCTACAGGACCACTAGCAGGAAGAATAGGACCAGAAATCTCTCCTTGTTTTCTTTGCAAGAATGTAGGATACTCATTCTTAACTTATAGAAAAGATGGTCTATTATAAACGTCCATTGTGATAAGGAACACATAGGTGATTATTCGATAAACTAAGATTATAATTTTACAATAAATGTCCACAAGAATTGTCAATGATTCAATTGAACATAGTTTATCCCTGATGACCCAAATAGTCATGCCAAATGGTACATAAGACATAATCATTGGCTATATTTTTGCCACATTCATACAAAATTTAATTGTACCAACGGTAGCGTAATACAAACATACCAAAATATAAGAGAATTCTTCTAATGTGAGCTTTTTGCCCCAAACATTTGACGTGATACATAATGTCTCTCTATTGTTATCATTTTGAGTTTCAATATGGTACCCATTTTGCGTATATCCTTGAAACTTAGTGTAAGTCCATGAACCCAATTTTTCTTTTTATTATTTATTAACTTATTTCTATTTAATGGCACATATTTTCAATTATAGCACTAGCTAAAATTAGATAAGGCAGGTAATAGGTTTTTTTTCAAAAGACAAAAACACCAGGGACCTAAACACAAATGTCCTTTTAAATCCAACTGGCCGATCCCTTTTGAGATAAATCTGTCTCGATAAGGATTCTCCCTCCAAATCTTCCAACTGACCAAAAGAGATCAATCCAATTCTGTTCAAACCAATTTCCCTCTATCTATTCTCTCCTTCGGTTCAATCCAAACAATACACATATATATGGTGTTGGCAGCCAACATATAAGGTCTTAAAAACCCTCAACGACCTACTTCTTTCCCTGCCACAAGGAGCAATCGAAGGATCAGTCATAGGAACCATCGAGGAACCGATCGAGCAAGGAAAGCAAAGGTACACCAACCTACTCTTTTTACAGTTCATGTGTAATGTCTCAAGTGCTCGATATGATGCCTAGGAGGAAGGCTATAGCAGTTGGGAGCATTAATGCCCTGTCCCATGGTTTCGACAATAGTAGGGAGTCGAGGCCATATTGGTATCGTATTCATTTCTTGGTGTCAAGTTGTTTGCATAATCATCACATTGATACTAATTCTATATCTGAACAATTGGTACAAACGATTCCTGATATCACATTCTACTCGAGTATCAGTAGTAATACATTTACCTTAATCGAGCACGAATGAAACAGATTACCTATTGTAAAGAAGGGCTATCCATAGATGTATAGCAGATGAATCAATAGGGTTATAGAAATGTGCCAACTGAACAAGGAAACTTCAAGCATTAATATATCAATCTCACACATAACTGTATGGGTCCAAACTCTAGAACAGAGGTACACAGGAATGGTAATGGGGGGATCCGAATATGGGTAATAGAGGCACGATGAGTATTAGGGTTTGGAAAGGATTGTGTGTTTTAGAACAGACATTAAGGGAATTTAGACCAAAGGAAGATCCATATGTTCTGTCTTTAAGAATGTATGCCTGATGTTGGACGTATGGTTGTGCCCTTGGTACATGATACCTGTACAGAGAATGGCTAATATAATAGTAAGGTTATGTATCGATTTTGGTATCAGCAGGATTGTTGACACTAAAGTATCAGATGGGTACTTAAGTCAGACCCAAGTATCGAATTGATACTTTGTCCCATATCCACTGCCTGTACCAAGCTATATGAACTAAGACGAAATAGTAAGTTACAATATCGAACAAATACCAAATCCTCATAGAACCTGTGAGCCTGTACATGAGTCGACATGTTAGGATTTCCTTACTTTTCTGCCAATCAAACTATTTGTATACTTGATATCACACCCAAACTTTGTATCAGATTGAGGTTGGTAGCATTCCTGGCCATTAGTGTCAAGCTGTAGGTTCAGAGTCGGATTGTGACAAATTCAGAATGTTGTTATCGGATTCGATACCTAGGATCACATTTGACTATGGTATCGGACTGATACCTGATTGCAATCTTATACATGGATGCTTTTGACCACGACCATAATAAGGACTGACACACGACCATGGGGATGTGTCCTTGATAACTTTCAAGGTGCTTAGAACTTTTATAGGCACATGACATGCCATATTATACATCTACTTCTTTTCTTTGTCAAACCACTTGGTATTGTACTGATACTTTAGTATCAGACATCAACATCTTAGTGGCCGTTTGATACCGGCCACATATTCGACCCTAGGATCATGGTCCACAGTAGATATCTGGTTTAATACCAAATACATGACTTAGATTTGAATATCAGACCATACATAAGGGGCGGTCCCCAAATCGGAGACTATAGGCTAGATTAGAAGTGCAGGAAGCATATAAAACAAATCAAGATACGATACAGATGAGAGTATCCAAGTAGGAAGCTGAGGTACCACGGTATGCGTAAACTAGGCAATGACATATAGATGTAAGAACCACTCCAATTGGGGGAAAAACTTCCTTGACTATTTAAATCAAATTTAGGTACGGCAATGAACAAGAGAAGCAGGGGATTGTATCAGTAGGATTTCGTAGGGAATGGGTTTTGGAGACCTGTGGCACGGGTTGGTGTGGAGCAATGTTCCTAGAAGCCTAGATTGTACCAATAGCTATACCATATAGGGAATTTCTTGTATCCTATTGATGCCAACGTATGAGCTCTCCCTGGTAACATGTATGAATTGCCACTTAACAGAGAAAACTGAGATAGGCTATGTTCTAAAACCAAAGTGAGTAACGGTACAATAATGTATAGAAGATTTCATATCAAGTAACAAGTGTTGCATTATGAGAATAAGAGTACTCTACATATCCGTAGAGTAAGAAGGTGGATTTGAGGCCTGCAACATTCCTACAGTAGAAACATTCACTTTTGTCCCATTTTTGAGTAGAGCCCAGTCCCTAGTGTCGAATTGGATTGGGAACAGAGGGCTGTACAAACAAAAATGGCAAGTAAACTAATGTAGGTGCAGTCCATACACTGTTGGGAGTATTTGGTTATTTCCAAGCCTACAAATACCTGGGAACCTGTATACAAAGTCACAACCCTGCATCCAGCAGTTTAATCAAGGAGTACCTGATGTGGGATGGCTTGGAAGGATTACCAAAGGTGTAATATACCCTTGACAGCCACACAAAGTATGTAGAACCCAAATATTAGGGCTATCTTGATTGTTCTCAGTTAGAGGACTTCTAAAGACCCCACTTGGATGAGATAAGTGTAATAATATATTTAGATGCGTAGGAATACATGCGAAATAATTTGACATACCAAGAGGGAATTAGTAGACCTAGTCTTCTTAACTAGTAAAGCAAATTAAAGAGTTTAGATCTAAAGGCCTAGAAGACCAAGTAGATAGGTTCCTCTTTATTTTAAATCTTTATTGACACTGTAAAATTCATAAAACAGCTTCATTGGACTTTTGACTCAGCACTTAGCCCGCGCCAGCAGCTTAGGACCACAGGCAAGTATACCTTGCCGAACTCATACTGTATTTACATGTTTTCTTGTACCTGGTTTATCTCTTCTGTTCACTACCAAAATATGTCGATTTAGTGACGGCCAGATCTGTCGCCCATCCATCGGCAATTAGCATTAGCGACCGATTACTGACGGATCTTGGTCAAAATAATCCGTCGACAATCAGCTCGTCGCTAATAAATCTCCGTCGCTAAGCAGTCGTCAAGCGACGGAATAGTGACGACTTTTTGTCGTCACAATATACGATGCATTCCGACGACTTTCCGACGGTCTTTCGTCGATTTCAAGTATTAGATACTGAACTATGTAGACACTAGCGACGGAAAGGTCCGTCGGTAAACCGTCGTAACAGCGTATCAGAGTGTACCGTTCCGTCGCTATTCCGTCGATCACCGTCGCTAACAAAGGACGGATTAGCGACGGAATACTAACGGATAATCCGTCGACCTTGTTCTGGAAATGCTTGACATTTCCAGAACCATGGCGACGGATATGTCGTCGCGACTCCGTCGCTCATCCGTCGACGTAGCGACTGACTTGTGGCGGATAATCCGTCGCCATGGTTCTGGAAATGTCATGCATTTCCAGAACCTTGGCGACGGATGTTCCGTCGCTATTCCGTCGAACTAGGTACTTCCAGAACCTTGGCGACGGATTTGCCGACGCGAATCCGTCTACCACCCGTCGCTACCTGGAAACAGTTTCAATTCTCCAGTTAGCGACGGATATTCCGTCGAAAAGTAGTCGAAAACTGGAAACATCCATCGCTAAGCGGTCACTAGTCTGTCGCTAAGTGAGATTTTTTGAAAAAAAATGCAGAGCTTTCCCTGTTCACACAAATATGCATAAACCAAACTAATATATAACGCACACCAATTATCCAACAATCACATAGGCCAAATATATAATGCGCACCAATTATCCAAGAATCACATAGACCAAATATGCATATACGAATTTAATGCACACCAATTATCCAAGAATCACATAGACCAAACCAAATTAATATAAAATAGACATCAATTATCCTGAAATCATAAACTAATATCCGTCGTTATAATCCGATCATAGCAAAAATATTCCAAAATTCCCACAAATATTCCAAATTTTCTTAATTACAATACTTTAAGCAGGAGGAGGAGTTCGATTGCCCGGTGGTGGTAATCCCTGCTGCGACCGACGAATATACTGCTCCACTAGGTACGGCGGCAAGTCATCGTAGACACTGCTCGGAAGTCGGCGTAGCTGCTCTGGCGACATAAGATCAAGGAGTGCCGTCAGAGTCGGAGGCGGTACCAGAGGGGTAGCAGGGTTGAAAGAAGATGACCCACCGAAGAAGGACCGGCACCAGCAGTCGACGGACCGGCACCAGTAGAATACGGACCGACACCAGCAGCAGACGGACCGATAGCAGCAGACGGAGACAGAAAGTACGTGGCAATTTGCTCCCGTAAGGACGATACCGCCTCGTGCAGCTACGTAAGCTGCGACCTAACATCATCGTTTGTCGGGGCTGCGGAAGGAGGCGGTGTCGATGGGAATCTCTGAGGGCGTCCGTCGACGGTATCTACGAATAAGTCATTACGAGCGGCCAAAAAAGAGGGAGTCCGGCCGGGCGTCGTTTCACCGACATCCTCGGTGTCAGTTAACTGAGCCCGACTAAGGGCCTTACGATACGCAGCCTATCAAATGAAGGTGTTTTTATTATAAGATTTACCTAAGTTGTAATATAAATGCTATGTTTCACTAAGCTAAGTGTGAATCCTAAGTTTACCTAAGTTATAGTCCGAATACTTTTAATTCTCACGTAAATCTCATAAACATAAGTACTTACATTAGTCTCCTTGGCCCTCTCGTCGACGAAGCTCCCGTCCTTCCGTCTCTTGTACGTATGCTGGAACACGTCGCGCATGGTGACCGATTCTGGCGCCCTTCTCTCCTTCACCGCCCGTTGGGTCTGCATACAAAATTTTCGTAGAACTTCATTAACTCCGTATATTAACAATACCTAATTCGATAGTGAAATGAATTTACTGTATCTCACCAGATCTGCAAGCGTCGTTGCGTGGGGCCTTGATCCCCCCGTATGAAGCCCCGCGGCCCGTCAGTTCGCCTTCGTCTTCTCCGATTTCTTCTTGTACGCCGGAGTATTCATCATATCTAAGAGATCCTCATAATAGTCCTGCCGGATCCAATTCGGTCTCGTCTGCCCCATTTTCAGGTCATGAATCATATCCCGTATCTTCTTCGAGGCAGCGCTTCTGTAGGTCCTGCGGATCGTGTCCTCGTGATGGGGGGGCCACCAGTACGTCGTCTAACATACAAATTCAATTATTATGTAATTTAAAAAATGGTTGATTAAAGAGTAACTAATAATTAACTAGAAGATATAGATATATACCCTCAACTCGTCGAGCCAGATGTACTTCATATTTGGGGGCACCGACGAAAAGTTGAGGTAGGGACCATGGAAGTTAGCCCTGATAATTTCTCCAAGAGCCCTGGCAACATTAAACGGAAAAAACCTACAAAAAAGAAACGACTGGATTATTAACTTGAATAAATGAAAAAAATTTAATAAATTATCTTAAATTTACTTACGAGGTCCCCGCGGGCCATAGCTCTTGTCGGAACTCGCCTCTTGGCCTCTCTGGTACCGTCGGAGGATCCACGGGTCCACGCATGTACTCCCCAATAACCGGATGGAACCGAGTATGGGGGTACTCTGGGGCCCACTGTACAGTAACTGGGGGATCCACTGGTGGATCCGCTGGTGGGTCCGATAGCGGAACGGATCCGCTAGCAGATCCAGACTCATGCCTCGATAAAGTAGTCGATCGACGGCGGAATGCGTCTGTGCCCGGGGTACTCTCCGGGTCGGGCTCGCTGGATAGGGTCACATCCCGAGAAGATTGAATGCAACCACGACCACCAGCACCACTACGACCACGACTACGACCACCACCACCGGCAGCACCAGCACCACGACCACCACCAGAACCACGACCACGGTCAGCCATCATGACCTGTAAATAGAACACATAAACATAATTAACAATATAAATGTGTAAATGAATATAAAATTCTAAACTAAAATATACATACCACCAGTAGGGAGATGAGTGCCGCCGCGACAAAAAAGACTAGGAGTGCCATCTGCAATAAGTAAATAATCGAACGAAAAAAACATGAATTCACGTAATTGCTTTTATGAGGTCAAACTTAATTCACGTAATTGGAAGTATTTTTAATATACAACAATATTTAACCTAATCATCGTCTTCATTCTCATCCTCGGCCTCGTCTTCATCATCATCCTCCTCCTCATCCTCTTCCTCATCCTTATCTTCATCGTCGATTTCATCTGTATCCTCATCCCCATCAAATTCTTCATCTTCTTCTTCTTCTTCTGCCTCAATATTTGGGACAAGATGCCTCTTTCTCCCCTGGTTGACAGCTAAGTCTTGTGTATCAACCTCTTCCTCCCCTCTATTTTTCTTAACAATATCTTTAACATCTATTGTATCCGAGTGTTGTCCCAAGTATTGGGACTTTTCGATCTGGTCCTCTTGGTCCACGATGGAATAGGATGTATCCAACTGGGGAGCATCAACCGGCCAACGGGGTAGGAGCCCTTCCGAGCAAGTTGATTTATAAAAGTATCGGCAGTAGAAAATGTGAAGTTGGGGCCCGCCACATTCAAGAAAGTACCTGGGACCAATCCCGTTACAGACAGCTGGTGTGCACCTTGTCGGGAGTCACTGACTTCAGACTGTTGTTATAATGAATGTTTCCCACAAACATCCCACCTCGGGTAGGGGTTAAAGTCTCTTCCAGATTCCGATCCAATAGGAGCATATTGAACCAAGATAATGGGAAGTGTCGCTCCATTTGGAGGATGCGGATCGCCATCCCGTTAGAAACAAAACTCCAATTCTCTGACACCTCCAGAACATGACTGTTCTCCACAGTCAAGGCGTCTCCAAAAAAGAATGCAGGCTTCAAATATTCTCCTTCGAATTTCCCGGAGTTCATCATGGCGTTAAGGAAATGAAAAGGCTGGTTCTTAATGGCATTCAGTCTAGCCGGAGGTTCGTCACTCGGAAACTGATCCGCCATATGCTGAACAATATGGTCGTACCTATAACCCAGAGCAGCTTGTGCACTACCCACCAGGAGTTCTCCAGCAGCATTTACCGGCAGATTTACTGAAAAGAAGACAGAGAAAGTTAAGTTAAAAAAGAAGGATAAAAAGAAATGATCGGGTACTTCCAAGCCTCATGCGGCTCAAGAAAACATCCATGCGGCTCCGACTCAACAGAGCCTCATGCGGCTCCAACTTAATGAAGCCTTAGGCGGCCTAATCACAGGGGAATACTTATGCGGCCTTATTCAGTAAAAATTTATACGGCAGTGCCCTCATAAAGGCCCTCAGGGTTCGAACAAAATTTGCACTGACCGCGTAATAGACAAAATTTGTCGGAATCCATGTGGCTCAGCATAGCTCATGCGGCTACGTTGGCACAGCGCATATACGGTTATAGCAGTCATTCTTATGCGACTCGCAGCTCGGCCATAGGCCGAACATACGACTCACAAAGGCTCGTACATAAAGCATGCGACGTAGCCATAGCAGTTAGGGTCCCTTAACCCGTGTAATGTTCTTACCGGCAATGGGGGGGTGAACGTCAGGATGACCCACGGGAACGACGATCGGTGGAGGAGCAGCCGCAGTCGAAGTAGAAGCAGTTTTGCCCTTCGCCATCGCGGTCGACGAAGACGCTGCCTTCTTCGCTGTAACGGTCTTCTTGGGCGCCATTATCAATCAAGAAGAAGATGAAGAGATGAGTAGGGGAAGATTCGAAGTAAAAGAGGAAGTAAAGAACTCCTCTCTCTCTCAAACTCCTCTTATTTATAGGAGGACGAGAGGGGGAAGCCACGAAGAGTAATAAACCGCCTCGTATAAAGACAAAACTGACTCCTCGGATTTCGCCCCCTCTCCCATAAAAGGAGATTCACCCAGGGCATAAAATCCCGAGATTTAATGAACCAACCCTTGGGATTCCCCCAAAAGACGGCGCTAAGAGCGAATATGAGGCAATTAAAGACACGCACATGTGGCAAGGAGCTATGCGGCTAAGCCATCCATGCGGCTGAACTATCAATGCGACTGAAATATCCATGCGGCTGAAACATCCATGCGGCCAGGACTTCATATGCGGCCAGAAGAATACGACCATGCTTCTTATTCAAAGTATTTCAATTTTACAAATTGAAAACTTTGAAGGGGGTCTTGTAGAAGCATGGAAAATACTAAGGAAAGATCCATGCGGCCAGGAAACTCCATGCGGCTCAGGAAGCCCATACGGCTCACAAATTCATGCGGCACGAAAGATCCATGCGGCCAGAAAACTCCATGCGGCTCAGGAAGCCCATGCGGCTCACAGATTAATACGGTACGAGGGACTATGCGGCTCAAGACGTCCTATGCGGCTCAGAAGAGAAGATACGTGGCTTGCAAAACAGTTCTCCCTTCTTGCATTAATTACTTTGACGGCTGACAACTCTGAAAAAGTGGCAGCCCTGACACAAAAGAGGTAATTATGACTCTGTCATAATGACAGACCCCTAGGGAAGTGAAGGAGATCTCTGACACAATCCCCCGAGATCCAGAGAATGCCACGTGGCCCTGACACATGGACAGTCATATGCGGCTCGAGCGAAGACTCCCCATGCGGTTCAGGATGAAGCTGCCTTATGCGGCTCAGGCAGAAACAGTCTCATGCGGCTCAAGCAGAGGCCCCCATGCAGCTCGCAAGGATCATCTCCATGCGGCTCATTACCCATTATGCGGCTCAAATTATCATATAGTTCGAAGGTTCGGGGGGCCACTCCCCAAGCAGACCCGACACGTGGCCAGTTTTATGCGGCTCCATCGTTATACGGTTCAACCCTTATGCGGCTCAACCCTTCTCAGCGGTTCTCAGGACACGTGTCAAAAAGCCAATCAATTTCCTAGATTTACTGCAATCAAAGATTGGGTCAAATCCCAATAATTTGGGACATGTGGCAGGAGAATAAATTAAATTTATTCATTCAGATTCGCAGACATCAGCAGATCATCATCGTGGAGATTTATTCTAATTAGCATTAATTACTGATAGGATTTGGTGCAATCTATACTAAATGGCTGAGATCCATTACACTCCAAATTAATGGCCCAGATTGATCGATCAACAGGCCGCCGCCACTTTGAAGGGCAATCATTGTGAACCCTAATGAGGTCCCCCATTCTTATAAATAGCAGGGTGCCATTCCCTTGCAACACACACACACAGAGACATACGCATACATACATACAGAAATGAGAACTTTTCGAGATCAGAGAGCACAAGAATACTTGGAGAGAAAAAGCAGAGAGAGAGAGAGCAAAGAGAGCATTTCTTCAACGCCAAACAATCTTCTGGAGTCAAAGATGCGTACCGATCGTCCAAGGAGTAAGGCAGAGCTACCGTCGCTTTCCCGAGCCTCTATCGTCACCTCCCAGAATCTAAAATAAATAATTGTACTTAGACTGCTGTACCTAGATTTTCGTCCCTAGGCTTTCTTTGTACAAGCGAGTTTGTAACGTGAAGTAAAAGTCCAGTCCTCCGATAATTGTTCTGCTCTTTTATATTTTATGGCAAACACGATGGCGACTATGCTCGAAAAAAACTTCTCCACGGCTGAGGAGTTGGTGACGCAGTCGGATGCAGCCAAGCTTGGCTCCACGCAACAGAAGATGGTCGTCCGTTTCGACCAACAGGCGTTTGAAGAGATGATCTCTGAAGGAAGTGCTAGCCCGATCCAGAAGCGAACCCGCACAAGGAAAGCTCGCTGCGAGTGGGGGCCAAAATCGTTCGCTCCTCTACAAGCTCTGGACGGGGTACTCTCTACTACCCAAGACGGCGAGGGCGATTCTCATACGACTCCACTTCGAGCCGTAGAGAACTCTGCTGTCCCCACGTTCGGCAGAGGAAAGCATTACGATGCCGGACTTGCAGGGACAAAGAGCGACTCTATGCGCCCCAAGAAGAAGCCGAGCACTCCTGTGGCCGAATCTGTCAACACATGCAGGAGGCTCATGCGGGTGGATCCACCAGCCGCATGAAGAAAATCCATGCGGCTAGATCATCCAGCCGCATAAAGAAGACTCATGCGGCTGAGACTCCCAGCCGCATGAAGAAAGCCTATGCGGCTACGTCTGCCAGCCGCATACAGACCACCGATGACAGCCGCATGACGCCTACTCCACGCGGCACTGTCTTCGACCGCCTCTCGTACGGTCCTCATCTCTTGTGCTCCCAAGAAGATATGTCTAACTCTCTCCAGTATCACTTAGACTCTTCCTACTATGTGCCCTTACGTACTAGAGCGAAGAAGTCTAAAGCAGTGCGAACCTGGCGAGTTCGGTCCGCTGATCTGACCTCTGACCATCCGAGCGTTCCGCATACTGTTACGCGGGCCTCGGATGGGAAGTTGTACAGAACCACTCGAGTCCAGCCCCCGGCGGCAGACGGACAGAGAGGTTCGCAAAAGTCTCCCAAAATCCCGGGAGCAAACATGGTCGATCCAGACCCGTCTGACTTACATGAGGCCGTCCTCCACAAACGCAAGGAAAGAGAAGATGCATCAGGTTGAAAAGAGTCCTCCCACGGACGTCATTGCACCCAAGTCATCGTCAACTGCTGCTGCAATAATGCGACGGTGCGAGAAAACCGGCAGTCCGTCTTTCAAAGACTGCAACAACCGTCACCAGGAGACGAGGTGCTTTCCGTCGTCTCCTGCAACTCTGCTCAGAAAGTCCCCGCTGATGGGAGAGGAAAGAAGACAAATATTCCCAACCCAAAGATTTCAACTACTTCGACTAAAAGACTATCGTCTAAGCGGGTGCCCACCACCGGAGTTTTCCAAGGCACCCGTTCTAAGACGAAATCTGCTGCAATAGGAGATTCATCGTCCACAATGCTGGGGGTTGCTAGAACTGGGGGTAGCAATCCTCCGAACCTTCACGACAACCCGATATTCCAAGAAGACGAGCCGGGGGAAACAACTCTCCCATTAGATGCAACAAACCCCGACGTCTCTGAGGACGTTCACAACTCCCAAGATGAGACGAACTCGGAATCTGGGGGTACCGCTCCTTTCGAATCTGAACCAGAAGAGAACATACCCACGTACCCTGATGACTTCTCACTACAAGGGTATGATTCGGAGGGTGCTTCCTCCACCGCTCCGTCCATCTCTCCTCACATAAAGACGGTGTTCATGACAGACAACAGCCAAGGTAGTTCCAATGATCGCCAACGCATCGACACGCTCGAAGCCATATTGCTTGCCTTGGTTAAGTCTGTAGACGAGATCAAAGCGGCCCTTCCAACTCTGCAAGGAGGGACGCCTGGCTAAACAAGCGCGGGTCCGCAGTCAATGTGGACTCGAATTCAGCAGCACCGAACCCGGGCAATAATTCTCCTGAAGTAACGGCCCCCACCGCTGTGGAGGAGGCCCGCGAAGCAAGAAGAGAGGTCCAGGAGCTCCGAGCCATGTTTCATGCTCAAGAAAACTCTCAAGACCTCAGAATACGGCAACCATACCCTGCTGAATGGAGGGATGTCCCCTTTCCACCAAGATATAAGCCGTTCAACATCAATCCGTATGATGGCAAGACCTCCGCAAGTCGGTACATCACTTACTTCGAGGTCACCACCGACCATCTGCTCCATGACGATGCCATCCTCACACGATTATTCATCGGGGCGTTGGAAGGAGTCGCCTTCGACTGGTATCGCAATCTGCCGGACAACTGCATCTACTCCTTCGCCGGCTTCAAGCGCATGTTCTTGGAAAGATTCTATGAAGTAGGGCAGGACATCGCTATGTCCACCCTCATAGACGTCGTCCAAGGGGAGAAAGAGCTCACGAGGAACTACATTGAGCGGTTTTGCCAAACCGCAATGAAGCTGCCATCTGGAAATCCAGATTCCTCCTTGATTGAAATTTGCCAAAAGAGACTACTTCCAACAATCAGTCTCTGGATGGGCGAAAGTAAATTCAAGGACTGGAAAACGTTTATCATCAGTGCCACGAGCGCCGAAGAACGACTGAAGAAGGCTCGCTAACTGGGATTGCACATCTTGGAGGAAGAGAATAAGGGCAAGCGTCCATACACCAACAACGACAATGGGGGTAGCTCCACCAACAATCGAGGCAACAAGGGCAAGCAAGCTATGGTGGCCGACACAGCACAGAAACCTGAGCCAAAGCCGGCAGACAAACAATGGCCACAAATCACTTACTCCTTCGAAGACGGTCACGTCAAGCCCATCTTAGACATGCTCATACAAGGAGACAGAATTCAGCTTCCTCCCCCAAGACGGGAACCGCGGCTGGCAGAGATGGAGAACCTGAAATACTGCCATTATCACCGCTACGTCCACCATGCTACACACGACTGCTACCAGCTAAATCGGTACATCCAAAACCTCATCGATTCGAATGCTCTGGCTATCCATTTCGAAGAGGTAACCGTGGCAGCCAACATGGTGTCGGTACAATTCGGCAGCTTCCCTCCGATGGAGACTCAAGACGGTGTGGTCCCCATCCCTTTGGTGACAATGGAGATTGCTAATCTCCTACCTCCTCGAGATCAGGATGCTGGTCTAGTGCCTCTCACCACATCACGAGGGGAAATCATGTGGGTTCATCCAGACTTGGTATCTGAAGTGACTCAGCCCACGCCATCTTCCACTGGCAAGAAGAAGAGTGGAAAAGTCAGATCCTGCCGCACAATCTCGGCAGATATCGAAGAAGCTACAACTGTCCTCACTCAGTCTGGGGCACAATCCCAACCTGCGGCTGACAACCCGGCTGAAGATCATCAGCCCACTACAACTGACGCTTCGGAACCGGCTCAGCCTTCGACGACCGACAAGCCTAGGCCGAGGGAGACTCGCTTTGATAAATCCCTCCGAAAAGAGACACCACAGGGGCTGGAGAGGCCCTACAACTTTGACATCTTGGCACAATTGGCCAACACACCGGCCAAATTGTCATTATACGAGCTTCTGAGACTCTCAAAGGATGTTCGCGCGGCTTTGAGCGATGCACTCCAAAATGCCGACGCATACCTGGCTCAGGTCAACCTCACGGAAGAGAACCTGTCTGCAGATCTCCAAGACAGTGCCTGCACGGGAGCGATGCCTAATATTGTCTTCACTCCGTAGGACATGCTCATCAAAACCAACCTGTATGATCGCCTGCTATACTACACCGGATACGTCGGCGACGTAAAGGTGGATCGGATGCACATCGATCCTGGCTCTTCCATAAGCATTATCCCGAAGGGTCTGCTACATCATCTCCGCATCCCAATGCATCGCCTCACGCCTGCAAGCACCGCCATCAGTGGTTTCAATTCGGGCAGGAGCTACCCAATTGGGAAGATTCGTCTGAAGTGTCAGATTGGCAATCTCCAATCCGAAGTCACCTGCTACGTCATAGATGCAGACACTTTGTACAACATTCTCTTGGGGCGCCCATGGATATACGACTCTATGATCGTGCCTTCCACGCTGCACCAATGCTTCAAATATGTCGACAAGCACGGCTTTGTAAGGATAGAATTTACCGATATCGATCCTTTCAAAGGGGTCGAATCCTACTACTCAGACTCCTGTCTGTACGAACAGTCAAAGAAACATCTTGGTGAAGGAGATGTACAAGCTCGTACCGAGACAGCCACAGGATCAGAAGAACCTCTGACGATCCATCTCCAAGCTCGCAAACCTGGCAAGTCTGTACCCCTTACCGCCACTCTGCGTAAGGACGCAATTAGCCTCTCAGCACAAGATGAGCAGATGATAATCCGACTGCCAAGGTCTGGCCAAGTACCAAGACCCACCACAGAGCCACTGACAATCAGGCTGCCAAGAATCGGCTAGCTGCAAACGGAGAAGCTTAATCCCTCCTACAAGCCAATAACGATACGCCTTCCCAAGAAGGGTCGTCATCCCGATGCAAGGTCTGAAACTTCTAGCGAACTAACTACTCCCCGCCCGACATCAAGTACCAGGCCGAGGGTCGCTAGTCTACCAACAACTCCCCGTTCTACTCCCTCAGCTGAACCTCTGACGATCAAGCTGCCCAGGTCATCCTCTCAGTCTTCATTTACGCAGGGGGTAGCTGAAGAGGAACCAGAGTTAGCCAAGTATGTGGCTGCCCACACTGATGTTCCCTCCGCAGATGATATAATCCCCCTAGAAAAGATACCTTACTTCATCAATAAAGGGCTATCTTTGAACTACCTCGAGCTTAATAAGCTTTGTACGATGTATGCTATGGAACACGGTATAGACACTCACCTACACACACAGGTGACAAATGTGTACACCACGATCCAGCTTACTCCCGTAGAAGACACTTACCGCATAATCGAAGGAGGGGACCATACAATCATCTTCAGCAGGAAGGACGATCCGCAGCCCTTCACTGTAGAAGAAGTCAACCTTGAATCAGATGCCGGGAGACTTCCCCTGTATCTTTATAGCCCCCAATCCAAACATCTCATGCAGAAATAGGGGTATGATCTGGAGACAACGCCAGGCTTGAACTACGGCACCGGACGATGACTACCTTTAAAGCTACCGGTCCCGGCTGGCAAATCATGGGACTATTATAGCAAGACTCGATGTGGGTTAGGGTATGTTACACCCACGACGACTCCTGAGAGTTCAGATGAAAAATGCGACTGGCATTCACATTCAACCGGGTCACCAACTTCTGACTCAGATACCAGCATCGAAGACATATTCAGACAAGTCCTGTCAGTCAACATAGCATTCGCCGACGCTTATGAAGAAGACGAAGACATCCCTGAAATCCTCGAGCTAGAGCCATGGGCCCAACAGTTGGATGCACAATAGGAAAAGCGGTTCGAACTGAGAGAACCTCCTACTGAAGATGAGGTTATGCAGGTCGACCTCGGCAGCGAATTTTCTCCAAAACCAATTTTCGTCAGTAAAAGCCTAACAGACGAAGAGCGAGAATCGCTGCTGGAACTTGTCAAAGAATATATCGACGTGTTCGCTTGGAGCTATGAGGACATGCCGGGGTTAAATCCCGATATTGCTCTTCACAAACTTAACATTCGGCCGGATGCAAAGCCAGTCAAGCAACAATAGCGACGCTTCCGCCCGGGCATCATGGATGCGATCGAAGCCGAAGTCAACAAACTGATAGCCAGCGACTTCATTCGTGAGGAGCAATATCCTGACTGGGTCGCCAACATAGTACCCGTCCTTAAGAAGAATGGGAAGATTTGAATCTGCATCGACTTCGACAATCTGAACGAGGCATGCCCCAAAGATGAATTCCCTCTCCCTATCACAGACATCATGATTGACAACACTTGCGGCTTCGAACGTATGTCATTCATGGATGGCTTCTCAGGATACAACCAAATCAAGATATCTTCTGATGACAAAAAGCACACATTATTCCGAACACCGATCGGCACATATTGCTACACAGTCATGCCTTTAGGTTTAAAGAATGCTGGCGCCACATATCAAAGAGCCATGAGTATCATCTTCAGAGACCACTTACGCAAGATGGTAGAGTGCTATGTTGATGACATCGCCGTCAAGAGTCACTGTAAGGGAGACCATCTGCAGGATCTGAAGACGGTATTCGACCTGATGCGAGCACACAATTTGAAAATGAACCCTACGAAGTCCTTCCTGGGCGTATCCAGCGGGAAGTTCTTGGGTTTCATCATCACCGCCCAGGGTATCCATGTAGACCATGAGAAGACAAAGGTAATCATGGAGATGGGTCCCCCGAGAAATCTCTGCGAACTCAGAGGCCTTCAAGGGAGGCTAGCTTACATCAGGAGGTTCATTTCTAACCTCTCCAGGCGATGTCGACCATTTACCCACCTCATGAAGAAAGGCGTCTCGTTCGTATGGGACGAAGAATGCCAGCATGCCTTCGACAGCATCAAAGAATATTTGTCGAACCCTCCAGTACTGGTGGCCCCTGTTGCTAGAAAGCTATTCCTGCTCTATGTACGAGCAATAGAACATTCCCTCGGGGCTCTGCTGGCACAAAATAATGATATAGGCCATGAGCAAGCCATATATTACCTCAGTCGAATGATGATTGGGCCAGAGCACCGATACATCGCTGTGGAGAAGGAATGTCTTGCCCTGGTGTTTGCCATTCAGAAGACGTGGCACTACATCACGGGACAAACCATACATGTGATCTCACGCGTCAACCCTCTCAGAGTCCTCATGACTAACCCAGGGGCGCTCAGCTCTCGCCTCGCTACATGGGTAATATTGCTGTCCCCTTATCATATGATCTTCGTCCCGCAAAAGGCTGTTAAAGGTCAAGCCCTGGCAGACTTTTTGGCAGCCCACCCGGGCTCGGAATCGTCTAGAATATATGAAGAAATCCCAGATGAGGTCGTCGACTCGCATGCAACCTCCCATGATGATATATGGTGAATGTTCTTCGACGGTGCTTCGAGAACTGGACCCAAGGACAACATCGTCGTCAGAGTCGGGGTGGTGCTGGTCTCCCCTTCCGGATTGGTGATTAACCGCACTTATTCCCTCACAGAACCCTGCTCTAACAATGTGGCCGAGTACAACGCTCTGGTCATTAGCCTCCAACTTGCAAAGGAGCTGGGGGTAGAATACCTTGAAGCATACGGCGATTCTCAGTTAATCGTCAATCAGATCCGGGGCTTATACGAAGTTTGCCACGAAGACATGATCCCCTACCACCAAATAGCGATCGACATCATCTCTTCGTTCGAGGTATTCTTTATCGAACACGTCCCCAGATTTCGAAATATCGAAGCTGATGCCTTAGCAGGTCTGGCCGCTTCCCTAGCAGTGCCAAATCATACTCAACAATCGGTGGATGTGATAGGCCACGAACTGGTCTGACCCAAGAACAACGTTCAATTCGTGGCAAGCTATTCTGCTCAGACGATTGATGATGCCCCGGATTGGAGACAACCATTCATTGACTTCGTCGTCTACGATATCCTGCCCGAGAACCCAAAGGAAGCCACCTCCATCAGACGGTGTTCTCTCAGATTCTTCTACGATACAGAGACAAAAATACTGTATCGCCGATCCTATGATGGATTATTGCTTCGGTGTCTATCAAACGCAGAAGCCAAAGAAGCTGTACGAGAAGCTCATGGCGGTGTCTGCGGGGCCCATCAGCCTGGCCCTAAACTGCAAGACCGTCTTCGCTGGATGGGCTACTACTGGCACACGATGGTAGCAGATGTGATAGACTATGTGAAAAAGTGCAAAGCCTGCCAAGTCCACGCGGACTTCATCCACCAACCATCCAAATTTCTACATCCGACAGTGGCTTCCTGGCTGTTCGAAGTATGAGGAATGGATATCATTGGTCCAATCACTCTACCTTCCTCCCGAGGACATCGCTTCATACTTGCCATCACAGATTACTTCTCCAAATGGGCGAAAGCTGTCCCGCTTGCAGAGGTCAAGACTTCAAACGTGATCAGCTTCCTTAAGCATCACGTCATCTATCGCTTTTGACTGCCCTAGAGGATCATCCACAAAAATGGTCCGCATTTTGCAAGCCACGCCTTCTATCGATTCTGCGACAAACATCGCATCCAGAACATTGCTTCGACGCCATACAATCCAGCAGCGAATGGTTTGGCAGAAGCATTCAACAAAACCATCATCAAGTTACTCAAGAAGTTCGTATCGTCCAACAAACGCGACTGGAACGAGAAGCTTGGTGAATGCTTGTGGACGTACCGTACCACAGTCCGAACCGCCACAGGGAATACACCATTCTCCTTGGTGTACGGAAGTGAGGCAGTTCTCCCATTAGAGACTCAAATACCCTCGCTCCGTGTCGCCTTCACTTATCAATTGACGACGGATGATAACTATCGACGTCGACTACAAGAGTTAGAGGCCTTAGACGAAAAGCGCCTCCTCGCCCAGCAAAGAATCGAGCTATACCAAGCTCGCATCTCCGGAGCCTTCAACAAGAAGGTCAAAATCAAAACATTCCAAGTGGGCGATCTCGTTCCGGCAGTCCGGAGGTCGATGGTCATGACACACAGGACCACCGGCAAGTTCCAGCCGAAATGGAAAGGTCCATTCATCATTGAGGCTGTATTCTCCAACGGTCCTTACCGCCTCGCAAAACAAAATAGAGACTTGCTCATGCTGCCCGTCAACGGTAAGTTCCTGAAGAAATATTATGTATAAACGACATTTTCTAGATCATTGAGTCATGTACCCGCTGGTGCCGCTGAACTCACATCAACAAAATTCTAGATCATTGAGTCATGTACCCGATGGTGCCGCTGAACTCATATTCACAACATTTCAAATTATCGAGTCATGTACCCGCTGGTGCCGCTGAACTCACACCTCTAAATTTCTTGGTTATCGAGTCATGTACCTGCTGGTGCCGCTGAACTCACGACCACTCATCCCAAATTATCGAGTTATGTACCCGCTGGTGCCTCTGAACTCACCTTCCGGTCACTCTTTCAGATAATAAGTCATGTATGATCATACCTCTGAACTTTCTTCCTGGAAGAGATCCCCCCTCATGATCCACTACCCGCACTCCAGTGCACAAAAAGGGTAATCGATCCACAAATTGCCAAAACGGCCATGTCCTCATTACCTATGAGTCGTTTCATTTCCGCCAAAAACAAATCACCCCTTGCATAGAACTTCCACGTCCTCATTACCTCTGAGTCGTTCTATATACCCTCCTTCATTGAGCCCACTCCTGCCATGTCCTCATGACCTCTGAGTTGGAAGGCTCCGTCGAAGAAACCTTCTTACTTGCCATGTCCTCATTACCTCTGAGTAAGTATAATGATTCCCTCGACTTATTAACCGTACCACAAAACAAAAACCTCCAGGGTACGCCAAGGATAATAGGTCCACAAATATTCTCCGTTGAGTCCACTTCTACCATGTTCTCATTACCTCTGAGTAGGAAAACTCCACGGTAAAACCTCCGTACTTGCCATGTCCTCATTACCTCTGAGTAAGTATGTTGGTTCTCTCTCGTCTTATTATCCGTACCCTAAACTAGGGTACGCCAAGGGTAATAGGTCCACAAATGTCCTCTGTTGACCACAAATATCCTCCGTGAATTCACTCCTACCATGTCGCCATTAGCTCTGAGCAGGAAGATTCCACGATAAAACCCTCATACTTGCCATGTCCTCATAACCTCTGAGTAAGTATGTTGATTCCCCTTCATCCTATTATCTGTATCCTAAGTCGGGGTATGCCAAGGATAATAGGCCCACAAATGTCCTTTGCTAAGTCTCTTAGTACAGGCCCACCATTCCTCATCATGCCCCGGGAGCCCAGCTGCTCCATGGCATTCTATATCCCGATATTTGAAACATCCACGACCACTTTCCCATGGAACTGTTCCAAGTATCCCCAGTCAAACTTGTTACCTGTACCTAAAACCAAGGTATGCCATAGGTAACAGGTCCACAAGCAAGTCCCCCATGCGGGGCAAACATTACCACAAGTACTACAAGCAAATAAGCAATAGAAATGAAGGGTAGAAAGGAAAGTACTCTTTATTTGAAGGACGAAAAAAGCATTACATGTTTTGGGACCACGTCCCTCTCAAAGAAAAGAAAAGAAAAAGAGCAAAAGAAGAAAAAGACGATTATAGTTCGGCGTTGCACAACTCTAAGAGGCGGTTTCTCACCAAGACAGTCCCCCGCTCAACCTTTTGTCTAGCCCTGCGCTCAGCTTCCTGGGACAACCGTTCCCCATTATCCAGGTCCATGAGTGTCCGTCAGTCGTCGTCCAACCTCTTCAGAGCCACTTCCAAGTCAGCCGAAGCTTTATTGACGTTATCGGCTTCCTAGATAATCAGCCCTCTGTCAATCCGGGCAGCCTCAAGCTCAGATTCAAAGAAAGTTAACTTCTTTTGGAGCTCAAGGATCTGCTCTCGCATTTCAGTAATCCCACGGGAGGCAATCGCTTCCCGAGCTGTGACATCTTCACTCTCATGGCTCAATTGATCATAACGATCAGACAGAGTGCGGAGATCCTTCAATATGACCGGTTGGGTTTTATCCTGAGCAGCCTTCGTCTTCTCTATAGCAGTTATGAGAGAGCCACGTTCCCGATCTATAGCGGCGGATAGATCAACCTGCCGTAATCCTTGAAGCTGGGCCACCAGCTGATCAGTCTCCAACAATTTTGCCTCCAGGAGTGCAGCAACCCCTGCCCCACCAGGAAGGGCCTTGAGGATATCAATTTGACCCTGGGCGCATTGCCGGGCCAAGAAGAAAGAGGTCCCTATGTCCACAGTAGCTCCTATCCCCCTTTTCAAGTGACGATGAAAGCTGTCGACCACGTCCTGTAACGACTCGTCCAGGACTTCTGTGGAAGACGGCGTCAGAGGAGCGTGGCCGGCAGCATCGAAGGAGTGGTGCTAGAACTTGCCACCAGGGGGGCGACTTCCAAGCAAAATGATGCACGAATAGCGGCTAGCTCTTCTTTTGCCACTCGAAGAGCCTGGATGCTTGGCAGGACGGAGAGGTTGACTCTCTGGGCCACCCGAGCAGAAGAAGACACGTGGACCATCGTCCCCTGCCCCGATTGTCCCATCACCAGACCTGCCGAACTCGAGCCCGCACGAGAACCATCAAGACGAGTCGGAGGGAGAGAAGGTACACCCCTCTCCGCCAGTGCCCCCTCGACAGAGCCTGTCTCAACAAAGTCCATCCTCGGCACTGGAGAGGCAGGACATGCATGCCCATGACAATGATCAGTCGACGTGACCTGGAGGATGTGATGATATAGCAGATAGGCCTCCTCGCGGGATAAGATCCAGCTTATCTTACCAGGAAAGAAACATGGAGACGGCAGCTCGTACGTAGCTGACATGACCTCCTTACCCGAATTAGATTCAGCAGGTTCTTCAATCCCAGCCACCTCGGAGGGAAGTACGATGCGATCAACGTCATCTTGATATTCAGCAGTTTCAGGGACATGTTCATTAAAATCCCTGTCATCCCGGGCGACCACCTCGGCGTCTTGAAACTCTTCTTCTTCTCTTGACACCAACAAGAAGGAAAGAAGATGATTAAAATCTAAGCTAAAAGGAAAGAAGGAAAGAAGGATCGGGAGTGACTTGGTTACCTCTGACACGGGGTTAATTTCTTCTCCACTTTCTCTTATAGTTAGCTGACAGTGTCTGGTCGCAACCAACTTTCGAGAACGAGAAATACCGCCAACAGGAGAAACTTGCCTGCTACATTTTGGAGTAGGGCCAGGCGCAACGGGTGACGGATCCCCCAACATCTCATCTGACAAAATAGGCGTCTGATCCACCTCTACGTCTGCCACTGGAAGGATAGAGTCATCTCTATCATGCTCGGTGCCTTCATCATCCTCAGCAGTGGAATCCAAATCTGGCACTTCGACTCTAGTCTTTCTCATCTTGGACCCTTGAGATCCTTCCTCCAGACCGGTACCAACAATAAAACTAACACCTGGATTAAAACCGACCGGGGGTTTGTTCGCTATGACATGATACAAAGCCGCCATGTACAAGAGCTCCACTGACGCCTTAATAGCAGGAACCGAGAAAATGGTACGCGTATAGAATGTATCATAGTATTGCCAAGCCCTGATACCATCAAGAAGGCTACCTTCAAAACCCAGACATGAGCTGGGGTTGTCTAGACAAAGTTGGCTGTATCTAAACTGCCGGGCAAACCTGCTAGGCAGATAAGGTTCCAGAAAAACAGTATTACGGTTACGATACACCAGATGTGCGGGGCGGATGTTACACAGCCACAGGAGCATCTGGCCATCCAGAAGTTGAGGGGGCACAATACCGTCAAGATGTACAGCCTCTATGTCCTTAGCAGTAAAGCGAGGGACGGATACAAAAATATGATACATATCTGCCTCGCCAATGCCATCCGGCAAGCCCGCATGGTCTCATACTCCCCAGGCTCATCACGGTAACGAAAGATAAATACGTCATCATCAGTTACACCGTCTTCAGAGCTCGGTCTCATCAAAGACGGATAATGCATCAACAGCCATCCCATCAAATAGTGATAGGGCAACTCGGTCCGTTCAAAATCCTTGGTCACGTCACGAGCAATGACCTTAGATGTGAAGGTGCGAAGGCTACGATGTATGCTGCACACCATAGCCGGGAGAAGAGCTAGCCTGATTCACAAAACTAATTTCACAGCCGGAAGGATGAAGTTACGAATGATTCTCTCAATAGAACCGGCCCCTCCAGAGACTACACAATTTTGCAGCCATATCATCAAAAATCCCGCCAGGAGCGCCCTCTCTGACAGCTCTTGGGTATCCTGGTAAAAGTAACCAAAAGAGTCAGTCTTACTCCCGAATCTGTCACTGGTGGTGGCCACCCTCTTAGCCGACGACACCAAGTCTTTAACCGCCTCCCGGGATCGAGGGCGACGAGAGGTAACTCGACCTGAGGCATCCGTCGGGAAGAGATAGTGCACCCAGTCCTTGGTGTGGGGAGCATTCCCTTCCGAGTTGCTATCCTTTCGGGCTATCTGATGACATGTGCTATAGTGGCACAATATCTCTTGGTAAAGAGCCACGAAGCCGGGATACCATCTTTCCAAATCTTCAAATTCCTCATTAGTGGGAGTATACGCTTCAAAAGCTTCGTCCCCCCAAGGAAGCATGGAGACCGCATGCATTTCATGGAGTGCGAGCCCCATTTCCCCTACGGGTGCATAGAAGGTTCCTGTACGGCAGTTATGCATCTCCAACAGAGACATGAACAACTTTTTGTTTATGGGCAAGCCATGACTGGTGCCTCGGATAGCATGGTAAAGGCCAATCTCACACAAAAAGGCCTCATACTTCTGCAAGATCCACATAGACAGATTGGTCCACGAGGGAATAGGATGTATCCAACTAGGGAGTATCAACCAGCCAACGGGGTAGGAGCCCTTCCGAGCAAGTTGATTTATAAAAGTATCGGCGGTAGAAAATGTGAAGTTGGGGCCCGCCACATTCAAGAAAGTACCTGGGACCAATCCCGTTACAGAATAGCTGGTGTGCACCTTGCCGGCAGTCACTGACTCAGACAGTTGTTATAATGAATGTTTCCCACAAACATCCCACCTCGGGTAGGGGTTAAAGTCTCTTCCATCTTCCGGTCCAATGGGAGCATATTGAACCAAGATAATGGGAAGTGTCGCTCCATTTGGGGGATGCGGATCGCCATCCCGTTAGAAACAAAACTCCAATTCTCCGACACCTCCAGAACATGACTGTTCTCCACAGTCAAGGCGTCTCCAAAAAAGAATGCAGGCTTCAGAACAGAAGACACGTGGCTTGCAAAACAGTTCTCCCTTTCTGTATTAATTACTTTGACGACTGACAACTCTGAAAAAGTGGCAGCCCTGACACAAAAGAGGTAATTATGACTCTGTCATAATGACAGACCCCTAGAAAAGTGAAGAAGATCTCTGACACAATCCCCCGAGATCCAGAGAATGCCACGTGGCCCTGATACGTAGACAGTCATATGCGGCTCGAGCGAAGACTCCCCATACGGTTCAGGATGAAGCTGCCTTATGCGGCTCAGGCAGAAACAGTCTCATGCGGCTCAAGCAGAGGCCCCCATGCGGCTCGCAAGGATCATCTCCATGCAGCTCATTACCCATTATGCAGCTCAAATTATCATATAGTTCGAAGGTTCGGGGGGCCACTCTCCAAGCAGACCCGACACGTGGCCAGTTTTATGTAGCTCCATCCTTATGCGGTTCAACCCTTATGCGGCTCAACCCTCCTCAGCGGTTCTCAGGACACGTGTCATAAAGCCAATCAATTTCCCAGATTTACTACAATCAAAGATTGGGTCAAATCGCAATAATCTGGAACACATGGCAGGAGAATAAATTAAATTTATTCATTCAGATTCGTAGACATCAGCAGATCATCATCGTGGAGATTTATTCTAATCAGCATTAATTACTGATAGAATTTGGTACAATCTACACTAAATGGCCCAGATCTATTACACTCCAAATTAATGGCCCAAATTGATCGATCAACAGGCCGTCGCCACTTTGAAGGGCAATCATTGTGAACCCTAATGAGGTCCCCCATTCTTATAAATAGCAGGGTGCCGTTCCCTTGTAACACACACACAGAGAGACATACGCACACATACATACAGAAAGGAGAACTTTTCGAGATCAGAAAGCACTAGAATACTTGGAGAGAAAAAGCAGAGAGAGAGCAAAGAGAGCATTTCTTCAACGCCAAGCAATCTTCTGGAGTCAAGGCTGCGTACCGATCGTCCAAGGAGTAAGGCAGAGCTGCCGTCGCTTTCCCGAGCCTCTATCGTCACCCCCCAGAATCTAAAATAAACAATTATACTTAGACTGCTGTACCTAGGTTTTCGTTCCTAGGCTTTCTTTGTACAAGCGAGTTTGTAACGTGAAGTAAAAGTCCAGTCCTCCGATAATTGTTCTGCTCTTTTATATTTCATGGCAAATAATCAGTAATATCGGGTGTTCTCATTTTGACTTCATCTCTAAATACACTATTTGAGAAAATAAGAATATATAAGTGTAGTCACTTACTTCATCAAATTCGAGATTATAACGAGTGCAAGTGTACTGACTTACTTCTCCAAATCTCTCACTTCTTGTAGGTCACAGTTTAACAAGACATATCGGTAAGCGGTATCATACTCGTCGTCAGTCAACTACCGTTTTTTACTAGCCCCAACAGGCTTGCCCCTTACATTGAATTTACCTCCATTCTCAACGTCCACGTCATTCCTTTGAGGTCTATTTCGATTTGTCTTAACATGAGTATCGAAATAAATGGAGCAGAAGTTTGACACCTCTTCGATAAGATATGCTTCGTATATCGAAGCCACTATATGAGCCTTGTTGCCAACTTTCTTCTTTAGATGGTGTAGGTATCTAGAGAGACAAATTATCTTGAGAATTAAGAATAAATTTTAAAACCCACTGAAATTCAATTTAAATTATATCCATTTTTATGTACCTTTCAAATGGGTACATCCATCGATAATGAACAGATGCACCGACACGGGCTTCGTATGCTAGATGAATCGGTAGATGCTCCATGCTATCGAAGAAGCCATGAGGAAATATTTTCTCCAACTTGCAAATTGTTAAGATAATCTTCTTCCCAAGTTCAACCATGTGTTGCACAGTCAACTTAGTTGAACAAATATCCCTAAAGAATATTGATAGTTCGGCCAACGGAAACCATACAACAGAAGGCAACAACTCTTTCAAAGTAATGGGCAGTAATCTTTCCATAAGCATGTGGAAGTCATGACTCTTCATTTCCGTTAGCTTGCGTTCATTGAGATCAACGCATCTAGACAAATTCGACACAGAGCCGTCGAAAAATCTTAAAGTAGATACCCATTTACAGATTATTAATCTATCTTCCTTGCTCAATGTGTATTATGCTACCGGCTTAGTTATTTGTCCACCAGCTCCCCTTTGTATCAAGTTCAGATAAGGATGCTTACATATCTCGACAATGTCTTGTCTTGCTTTTGGATTGTCCTTTGTCTTTCCTTTAATATCCATAACGGTATTGAAGACATTATCGAACATATTCTTTTCGATATGCATAACATCAAGATTATGCCTAATAAGATTATCTTTCTAATAAGGCAAATCCCAGAAGATACTCCGTTTGGTCCAGTTATGGGTTTGTCTGAACCCATTGACACGATTGTTCGATGGATCCTCCATTACAGTGGGCAAGTCCTTTATATCTTTCCAAATATCGTATTCCGACAATCTGGCAGGCGAATTAGAAAATTCTTGTTTTCCTGCTCTGAACGCGTCCTTGTTCTTTCTCCAAGGATGACTCGCGGGCAGAAATTGATGATGACAATCAAAAAAAATATTTTTCCTCCATGCTTAAGACGAAACGCCTTACTATTTTGCTTGCATATCGGACAAGACATGGTGCCGTGAGTAATCCATTCCGACAGCATATCATATGTAGGAAAATCATTGATTGTCCACATCAGTGAAGCTCTCATCTGAATGTTCTGTTTCCTGGAAATATAATAGGTCGCGACGCCGATCTCCCACAGCTGTTTCAGCTCATCCACCAATGGCTGTAAATATATATCGATATTCTTCGTCGGATTATTGGGACCCGGTATGATAGTTGTCAAGAATATATAAGGAGTCTTCATACACATCCATGGTGGCAGATTGTAAGGGGTCAGAATGACCGGCCAGCAGGAGTATTGAGATCCCGACTGCCCGAAAGGGGCGAAGCCATCAGAACATAGACCCATGTATACATTTTTAGGCTCTGCAGCAAAATATGGATGACGAAAATTAAAATATTTCCACGTCTCTCCATCCGAAGGATGTGATAATTCTCCATCGTCCTTTGTGCGTTCTTCGTTGTGCCACATCATGTGTTCTGCTGTATTCTGAGACAAATACATCCTCTCCAAGCGCTTCGTGATCGATAAGTAATGTATATACTTGTAAGGACATCGTTTTCTAGTTGACTTTCCTTTTCCTCTGACTTGCTTGTAACGATCCGTATTACAGAAGCTGCAACTTTCTATATCCTCGTTCTCCTTGTAGTACAACATGCATCCGTTGTGACAACAATCTATCTTCTCGTACCCCAGTCCCAGATGTCGGACCATCATCTTCGACTTGTAGAAGTTTTTTGGAAGCTCTTTTGATTCCTTCGATAATACCTCCTTGATTAGTTGTATAATCCGATCGTAGCAAGTTTGTGGCAAGTTAAAATCAGACTTTATGTTCAACCACCGCATCGTCACTGACAGTACGGAATGTGGCTCACAACCAGGATATAAAGAAGTTTCAGCATCCTGAAACATATCATAGAACTCCTTTGCCTCGGAATTAGGATCCTCCGGATCAAAATTAGGCCATGCCGTATCGTACACCATATCTCGTGCAAGGTTCTGCAGGTCTCCGTAATCAACAGAGCATTCGTCGTCTTCGACAACAAAATTCGTTGCAGCATTATCATCAAAAGCATAAGTAGCAGCATTCGCAACATGTCTTTTCGCATATAGTTCATCTTACGATGATCACAGGCCTTAATCACGTACGAAACCCTTACGGGTCAAATGATCTCTGACACTCACCACTTCTTTGTAACGTCTATTGCGACAATTATGACATGGACACTTGATTTTGTTACCGTCCATATACTGAGCTTTGCTCATGGCATACTTAAGAAACACTTCCATGCCTGCCTGAAAATCGTCACTCATACCTATTCTGCTCTCGTGTTGTCGTTTGTACATCCATGTACGATCAACAAAATAACGATCTATCACAGATTGGATATGAAAATCTGTATCGTAAGACAAACTAAACAGAATTAGTAAATAATCATGTAATTGGTGGATCCGCTGGTATATAGGCCGGATGTACTTAGTATCGACCGCATAAGACTAGTATCGGTCTATAGGTTTGGTATAGGCCGTATCAAATTGGTATTGACCTTAGCAAATTGGTATCGTCCTATCCGATATGTATCGGCCGTATAGCTAGGATTCGTACCGGCCTTATCAATTCGGTATCGGCCATATCCGATAGGTATCGGCCGTATCGGATATGTATCGGCCGTATCAGATTAGCATGGTGGATGGTTTAGTAACAAATATACTTAGATTTTTCTCTTCTCGAGCTAGAATGCCATTGCAAGAGAGTCACGAGAGAGTAAAAAAATCTCCTATATATTGATGTTTATGAGAGTGATTGGCCAATTACAGTAACACACATGCTGTATTTTCCATCAGGGAATGAGAGATTGAAAGCAATAACATATAGAGTTGTATTTCGGGAGAAGAACTCGTACAAACTCTTTGTGAACAAAGAGTTTATAGGAGTTCGTCTTCTTCCGAAATACAACTCTATATGTTATTGCCTTCAATCTCTCCTTCCCTGATGGAAAATGCAGCATGTGTGTTACTGTAATTGGCCAATCACTCTCGTAAACATCATTATATAGGAGATTTTTTTACTCCCTCGTGACTCTCTTGCAATGGTATTCTAGCTCGAGAAGAGAAAAATCTAAGTACAATTATTACTAAACCTTCTACCATGCTAATCTGATACAGCCGATATATATCCGATACGGCCGATACTTATCAGATATGGCCGATACTATCGGATATGGCTGATGCAGAATCGATAAGGCCGGTACGAATCCTAGCTATACGACTGATACATATCGGATAGGACGATACCAATTCGCTAAGGTCAATACCATCCGATACGACCTATACCAAACCGATATACCGATACTAATCTGCTATGATGGATAATAAGTATATACGGATACCGATACCGATACCGATACCGATAGTTCGATACCGATACCGATAGTTCAATACCGATACCGATAGTGCGATACCGATACCGATAATGCGATACCGATACCGATAGTTCGATACCGATACCGATAGTCCGATAGTCCGATAGTTCGATACCGATGCCGATAGTTTGATACCGATACCGATAGTCCGATAGTCCGATACTACTGATATAGCCGATACCAATAATCATAGGAAAAGTCCGATACCGATTCCGATACCGATAATTTGAACCTTGATATGTATATATATATACTTTGAACCTTGATATATATATATATATATATAATATATATATATATATATATATATATATATAAAGCAATAGACTTTCTCATCCTATTTATTAAACTAGGGTTTATCATATTGCATTTTCTTTAAAGTATCGGCCGATACCGATCCGATACGGCCGATACCGATACGGTTTGGCATGTTTCGATCCGATACCGACCGATACCAAATAATGACCGATGCCGACATTGGGGGTCTTTGGCAAAGAAAATTAAACAGCATAGGAATAGTCCGATACCGATTCCGATACCGATATTGTGAACCTAGGTTGAAAGCGTAATAAGGTTCTAAAAGCATGTAAAAGAATCCGATACTACCGATAATTATTTGTTTCCCAATACCAAAAAAATCTGATACTCCGATCCGAAACTGCCGATACTACCGATATCGCCGATACCAATACTCATAGGAAAAGTCCGATACCGATGCTTATACCGATACTTTGAACCTTGATATATATATATATATATATATATATATATATATATATATATATATAATATAAATCAATAGACTTTCTCATCCTATTTCTTAAACTAGTGTTTGTCATATTGCATTTTCTTTAAAGTATCGGCCGATACCGATCCGATACGGCCGATACTGATACGGTTTGGCATGTTCTGATCCGATACCGGCCGATACCAAATATTGACCGACGCCGACATTGGGGGTCTATGTTCTGGTTAATTCGGCAAAGAAAATTAAACAACATAGGAATAGTCCGATACCGATATTGTGAACCTAGGTTGAAAGCATAATAAGGTTTTAAAAGCATGTAAAAGAATTCGATACTACCGATAATTATTTGTTTCCTAATAAAAAAAATCCGATAATCCGATCCGAAACTGCCGACACTACCGATATCGCCGATACCAATACTCAAAGGAAAAGTTCGATACCGATTCCGATACCGATACTTTGAACCTTGAGCGCGCCCTGTGCCGCCACCCCAGCCCCGCGCTGTCCCGTGTGCGCCACCCTCGCCGCCCCCCGCTGCCCCGGAGCGCGCTGTCCCCCGCAGCCCCGTGCGTACCAGCGTACCCCTCCCACCCCTCGCTGCCCCTCCCACCCCCCGCCGCCCCTCCAGCATCGTGCTGTCCCGTGCGCGCCACCCCCGCCGCACCCCGCTGCCCCGGAGCGCGCTTCCCCCCGCCGCAACCAGCAGCCCCGCACGTGCCGGCGTACCCCTCCCACCCTCGTCGCCCATCGAACCCCACGCCGCCCCCAGCCCAGCGCTGCCCCACGTGCGCCACACCCGCCGTCCCCTGCTGCCCCGGAGCGCGCTGCCCCCCGCCGCACGCCGCAGCCCCGCGCGCGCCCGCCGCAGCCCCGTGCTGCACCGCGCATGCCACTCCCGCAGTCTCCTCCGCCCCCACAGCCCACGACGCCCCCGGCAGCCAACGACCCCTACGACCACAGAGAGAGAGAGAAAGAGAGAGAGAGAGAGATTACCTTTGGAAGAGAGAGAGGAGAGGTCGTCGATCACCGCCGCGGGAGAGAGAGAAAGGAGAGTGAGGTCGTCGACCGCCGCGAGAGAGAGAGAGAGAGCGGAGAGAGAATGAAATTTGGGGGGAATAAAAAGTTCCCCCCGTCGTTTCAATTTATGTTTGGGCCCTTTATTTAGCAACGGACTAGAGACGGATTGTATCCGTCGCTAGTCCGTCGCTCTTTTTGATACTTGCCGACGAAATATTCGTTGCTACATAGTCAAAGAATTGTCCCGCCGTTTCTTCCAACAATTCTTACCAAATAATGGACTGCATAGCGACGTCTACTTATCCGTCGCTATATCTTCGACGCCCTAGCGACGGATGAGCGACCTTTTCTCCCCCTTAAAATAAAATAAAAATTGTATCGGCTCATCGTCGGTACTCCGTCAGTTATTTGCCGCAAATTCGTCGCTAACGCCGACGGAAATTATTCGTCGCTAATGTGCCGTCACTAATTGTCTGTATTTTGGTAGTGGTTTTACTCGTTACACGTGCATGTAGAATTGATCTTATTTTCCATTATTGTTTGTCGTGTGGATTTTGTGTTCTTCTGCTTTTCGTGAGATTGTCATTGTCGCTATGCCTTGATTTGATTCCTTTAGGAGAGGATATTGGTACTAGAATTGGCTCTTCTCAATTGGAAGTATCTTGCATTGTACTACAATTGAATCAAACTATAGATTTGGAGTATCTTGCATTGTAATACAAGTTATAGGAGTTATTCGTTTGATTGTGAGCGAAGTCTAGTATTACAGTTTTCCACAGGACATGTCGTTCTTAGATATTCTTCTTACACTGTTCTTATCTTCCATACATGTTACTACCATATTAGTAAGCATGTTCTTTATGTATCTTGCTAGTCCTCAGAGGACCTGATGATCTCTTCAGGTTTAGCCGAGTTTGAGATAGGTGCAGATGAGCATATTTGAGCCAGCATTGGACTACGGTACCACTGCAGCTGAGGGTATCCTTGATATTTAGCAGTTTGTACTTAGTTATTTCATTTTAATGTCTCTATTTTATTTTCGTCTATTGCTAGTAGATTTGTGTCCACCGGACGTAACTGGAATTCTCGATGAACTTGATACTTTATTTTATATTATCATTCCTTATTCAGTCTCATTTGAGTTAGTTGTTTTCTCTGATTTCTGTCGATGAGATACAGATTGCCTCGAATGTTCTAGATTCCTATGACTTGTGTATACTAGACAGCGTTCTATCACAGACACTACGGCGTGACTAGTTTTTTTGGTGGCCCATGAAGGTCTACGTTAATCACTTCAGTTACGTCACTATACCGACGTGAGCCTGCAAATAGGATTAGACTCTTAGGATCTTATCCACGTGTCTTGACTCATTATTGATCTCTATCCTTATTTTCATTGAATCCTTGACTTGCATCCTGCTTGAAATTCCTTAGCGGCTAAATGTTTTCTTTTATTGCAGTAAATGGATTCTCAAGTCAGGAACAACGCTTTCCTAAACACCCCACCGACAACATGAGGGTTCCTCACGTACATGACCCCACCGATGCAGGGATGCCAACTTACTCATATGGGAAATCTCACGTACATGACCCCACCGACGCATGGATGCCAACTTACTCATATAGGCAATCCACCACAGCCGTAATTCTTGAGATTTTGCAGATACGACATTCCACCACCCCAGCAGTTTCCTCCGCAGACTCTACCACCAGCACCCATTCTGCCTTCAGCATCTGTCCCACCACCAGCACAAGTTCAGCATCCAGCACGTATTCCACATCCAGTACCAGCCATACACCCGATACTAGCGATGTATCCAGCATTTCCCATGCAACCAGCACCAGCGATGTATCCAGCACCTGCCGTGTATCCAGCACACATTCTGCCTCTGCCACCTGCACTGGACAATGTTACCCTCTTCAAAATCTTCTAGCAGCTTATTGCTGCCTAGACGGCACAGGCTAACATCTTCCGCGATACTTTAAGAGAGGCTCTTTAGACTAGAGATGCTCCACGATCGCGCCCTGGAACTTCTAAGAATTTCATAGATCTTAGGCCTAGAGAATTCAAAGGGATGGAAAGGATTCTCTACACGGATGAGTGGTTAGAGAACGTGGATCGAATCCTTCAGATGACTCGAGTTCCTGAAGACCTGAAGATTGAGTCAGCCAACATGCAGCTTTACGACATCGCTCGCACGTGGTATAGAGATGAGCCCCGATTCACCGCACAAGACGTGACTTGGGAAGAGTTCAAAGAGCTGTTCAAGAAAAAGTTCTATTCCGACGCGGCCCTAGAGGAGTTGGAGAGCGAGTTTGAGAGCCTAGATCATGGCAACCTCACCATCGACGAGTACACTGCAGAGTTTTCCTGCCTCAGCCGCTTCGCAGATGCCATGACCCCTGAAGCCAAAGCCAAGAAGTTCAAGAAGGGATTGTCTTACGAGATCCGCCTAGCGATCGCTACCAGTCAAGTCACAACCTACGAAGGGATCTCGAAGGTCACACAAGCAGTAGAGAAAGAACTGAAGCGCAAGCCGAAGAGAGATCGAGATGCTTATGGAGGAGGCAGCAGCCGATCGGGAGCGGTAAAACATCCCAACATTCCAGCATAACAGCATCATCAGCAACCAAGAGACATCCCGAATCGAGAGCTTCCAACATATCAGTATTGTAGAAATAAGGGACACAGTGAGAGCGATTGACGTTGGAGACTAGGCCAATGTTTAATCTGTGGTTCGGATCAACATCAGTTGCGAGATTGCCCAAAGCGTCGACCTGTAGCACCAGGAGGGCAAGCTTTTTCCATGATCGTGGAGGATATGCCAGCACTACAAGGAGGAGTTGACGGTAATTCTTAGTACGTTTATAGTAGTGGTATTACTGAAAATTCTATATTTATATATTGGCATAAGGGTATTTGAAATAGCAATATGTTAGAATATTTTCTAGAAAAATCATAACTTTGTAGGTGTTCGCCCTCGTTTCTAGTATTCATTTAAATTTCGAGGACAAAATTATTTTAAGTGGGGTAGATTTGTAAGTCCATGAACCCAATTTTTCGTTTTTATTATTTATTATCTTATTTCTATTTGATGGCACATATTTTCAATTATAGCACTAGCTAAAATTAGATAAGGCAAGTAATAGGTTTTTTTTCAAAAGATAAAAACAACAGGGACCTAAACACAAATGTCCTTTTAAATCCAACTAGCCGATCCCTTTTGAGATAATACTGTCTCGATAAGGATTCTCCCTCTAAATCTTCCAACTGATCAAAAGAGATCAATCCAATTCTGTTCAAACCAATTTACCTCTATCTATTCTCTCCTTTGGTTCAATCCAAACAATACACATATATAAGGTGTTGGAAGCCAACCTATAAGCTCTTAAAAACCCTTAATAACCTACTTCTTTCCCTGTCGCAAGGAGCAATCGAAGGATTAGTCATAGGAACCATCGAGGAACCGATCGAGCAACGAAAGCTAAGGTACACCAACCTACTCTTTTTAAAGTTCATGTGTAATGTCTCAAGTGCTCGATATGATGCCTAGGAGGAAGGCTATAGCAGTTGGGAGCATTAATGCCCTGTCCCATGGTTTCGATAATAGTAGGGAGTCGAGGCCATATTGGTATCGTATTCATTTCTTGGTGTCAAGTTGTTTGCATAATCATCACATTGATACTAATTCTATATCTGAAGAATTGCTACAAATGATACCTGATATCACATTCTACTCGAGTATCAGTAGTAATACTTTTACCTTACCTATTGTAAACAAGGGCTATCCATAGATGTATAGCAGATGAATCAATAGGGTTATAGAAATGTGCCAAATGAACAAGGAAACTTCAAGCATTAATATATCAGTCTCACACATAACAATACGGGTCCATACTCTAGAACAGAGGCATACATGAATGGTATTGGAGGGATCTGAATATGGGTAATGGAGGCACGATGAGTATTAGGGGTTGGAAAGGATTATGTGTTTTAGAACAGATATTAAGGGAATCTAGACCAAAGGAAGATCCCTATGTTCTGTCTTTAAGAATGTATGCCTGATGTTGGACATATGGTTGTGCCCTTGGTACATGATACCTGTAGAGAGAATGGCAAATATAATAGTAAGGTTATGTATCGATTTTGGTATCAGAAGGATTGTTGACACTAAAGTATCAGATGGGTACTTAAGTCAGACCCGAGTATCGAATTGATACTTGTCCCATATCCACTGCCTGTACCAAGCTATATTAACTAAGACAGAATAGCAAGTTGCAATATCAAACAAATACCAAATCCACATAGAACCTGTGATCCTGTACATGAGGCGATAGGTTAGCATTTTCTTACTTTTCTGCCAATCAAACTGTTTGTGTACATGATATCACACCCATCCTTTGTATCAGATTGAGGTTGGTAGCATTCCTGGCCATTAGTGTCGAGTTGTAGGTTTAGAGTCAGATTGTGACACATTCAGAACGTTGTTATCGGATTCGATACCTAGGATCACATCTGACTATGGTATCGGACTGATACCTGATTGCAATCTTATACATGGATGCTTTTGGCCACGACCATAATAAGGACTGACACACGACCATGGGGATGTGTCCTTGATAACTTTCTACGTGCTTAGAACTTTTATAGGCATGCCATATTATACATCTACTTCTTTTCTTTGTCAAACCACTTGGTATTGTACTGATACTTTAGTATCAGACATAAACATCTTAGTGGCCGTTTGATACCGGCCTCGTATTCAACCCTAGGATCAGGGTCCACAGTAGTAGCTGGTTTAATTCCAAATACATGACTTGGATTTGAATATCAGACCATACATAAGGGGCGGTCACCAAATCTGGAGACTATAGGCTATATTTGAAGTGCAGGAAGCATATAAAAAAATCAAGATATGATACAGATGAGAGTATCCAAGTAGGAAGCTGAGGTACCACGCGGTATGCGTAAACTAGGCAATGGTATATAGATGCAAGAACCACTCCAATTGGGGGAAAAACTTCCTTGACTATGTAAATCAAATTTAGGTACGGCGGTGAACAGGAGAAGGAGATGATTGTATTAGTAGGATTTCGTAGGGAATGGGTCTTGGAGACCTGTGGCACGGGTTGGTGTGGAGCAATGTTTCTTGAAGCCTAGATAGTACCAGTAGCTATACTATATAAGGATTTTCTTGTATCCTATTGATGCCAACATATGAGCTCTCCCTGGTATACTAAATTGGTATTTACATGTATGAATTACCACTTAACAGAGAAAACTGAGATAGGCTCTATTCTAAAACCAAAGTAAGTAACGGTACAGTAATGTATAAAAGATTTCATATCAAGTAACAAGTGTTGCATTATGAGAATTGGAGTACTCTACATATCCGTAGAGTAAGAAGGTGGATTTGAGGCCTGTCAGCATTCCTACAGTAGAAACATTCACATTTGTCCCATCATTGAGTAGAGCCCACTCCCTTGTGTTGAATTGGACTGGGAATAGAGGACTGTATAAACAAAAATGGCAAGTAGACTAATGTATGTGCAGTCCATACACTGTTGGGAGTATTTGGTTATTTCCAAGCCTACAAAGACCTGGAAACTTGTATGCAAAGTCACAACCCTGCATCCAATAGTTTAATCGAGGAGTACCTGATGTGGGATGGCTTGGGAGGATTACCAAAGGTGTAATATACCCTTGACAACCACACAAAGTATGTAGAACCCAAATATTAGGGCTATCTTTATTGTTCCCAGTTAGAGGACTTCTAAAGACCCCACTAGGATGAGATAAGTGTAATAGTATATTTAGATGCGTAGGAATACATGCGAATTAATTTGACATACCAAGAGGGAATTAGTAGACCTAGTCTTCTTAACTAGTAAAGAAAATCAAAGAGTTTAGATCGAAAGGCCTAGAAGACCAAGTAGATCGGTTCCTCTTTATTTTAAAACAGGTTCATTAGACTTTTGACTCAGCACTTGGCCCACGCCAGCAACTTAGGACCACATGCAAGTATACCTTGCCGAACTCATGCAGTATTTACATGTTTTCTTGTACCTGGTTTATCTCTTCTATTTTACTCGTTACACGTGCACGTAGAATTCATCTTGCTTTCCATTATTGTTTGCCTTGTGGATTTTGTTTTCTTGTGCTTTTTGTGAGATTGTCATTGTCACTATGCCCTTAATTTGATTCCTTTAGGAGAGGATATTGGTACTAGAATTGGCTCTACTCAATTGGGATTATCTTGCATTGTACTACAATTGAAACACACTATAGATTAGGAGTATCTTGCATTGTACTAAAAGCTATAGGAGTTATTCGTTTGATTGTGAGCCAAGTCTAGTATTACAGTTTTCCACAGGATATGTCATTCTTATATATTCTTCTTACACTGTTCTTGTCTTCCATACATGTTACTGCCATATTAGTAGGCATGTTCTTTATGTATCTTGCTAGTCCTCTGAGGACCTGATGATCTCTTCTGGTTTAGCCAAGTTTGAGACAGGTGCAGACGAGCAGATTCGAGCCAGTATTGGACCACGGTACCACTACAGCTGAGGGTATCCTTTATATTTACCAGTTTGGACTTAGTTATTTCATTTTAATGTCTAAATTTTATTTTCGTCTATTGCGAGTGGATTTGTGTCCCCCGGACGTAACTGGAATTCTCGATGAACTTGATACTTCATTTTATATTATCATTCCTTATTCAGTCTCATTTGAGTTAGTTGTATTCTCTGATTTCTGTCGATGAGATATAGATTGCCTCAAATGTTCTAGATTCCTGTGACTTGTGTATACTAGACATCGTTCTACCACCGACACTGCGGCGTAGGCTGGACTTGTCCACAGACTTGTATCCGAAAAGTGGGTACGGGTCGTGACACTTAGCAAATTTCTTTTGAAACTACTTGAATATAACGCAATCGGCAAATATGTTTAAGTAGTACTATTAGGTAATTAACATAATGTGTGCTCTCCCAATGTCCTTAATTATATAGGTTACGTTGGTCCAGCTATTGTGGACACTTTATGCATGTCAAATACTAACTTTGAAAAAAAAATTTGATTCCTTAAAAACATGTGTTGCAGCATTATCTACCAAACACATATCCAAGTTAATTTTTCTTGGGTCTTTTAATTTGTCAATCTCTTGTTAGGTAGCTTGATATGCTTAAACCAATGTCCATCTTTGTCATATTTATGACAAGCATTACTACTATTTCGCTTACATGAAGCAAAATAAAAATTATATGAACTTATATTCTAGCTAGAATAAGTATAATAAGAAATAATTAAGCATATCAAATGATAATATTATATTATAGGAATGTGATTCCTAATTCATAATAAAGCTTTCCAATAAAACAAACTCTCATGACCTAGAAATTTTATGATGGAAACCAAAAATAAAACATGACTTCAAATGTAAATACTTCATAAGTACTTGAAATAAAACATAAGTTGACATAGTGCTCATTCAAATGAATATGGATTTTACAGCATCTCTTCAAAGTGTTCATTGATAACTTGATTCCCATTCTGATCCTAAAACTAATCGATGGAACAATTCTTATTTGGTTTATTTTAAGGATTTGAATTCCCTTTAGAGGGTGATCTCCACTTGTTTCATCAATTCTTTTGTCGAACCACTTATTTCACCTTTGTAAGGCTGGTAACCAAGTACATATCTTCCATAATTTTTTATTTTCACTCCTACATCCTCCACTATGACCCTTGTTAATTCTAAAATTGGCATTTGTCTCAGGATTTTCCATAGACCCAGTTGCTCTAGAGTTGCAATTTCGTATAAGAACGTTTCTATTTGCCTTTGCTACAAGGAGACGGTCACTATTACAGAATATTTCATGAAATTTCTTTCATGATATTACTACTACAAAAGTACATTACTTGCATGAAAGTTGGAGAGAATTTTCTCGATCATTTGAGTCTCTGTTACATTTTTTCAAAAAATCTAAGGCAAAAAACAATATTAAACATAGAAGAATTATATTCTTTAACATTTTTATAGTCATGGTAACTTAGATTCAACCATTCACTTTAAACAGTCAGAAGAATAACTATCCTTTGGTGGTCAAATATATCCTTTAGAGATGTTAACAAATTTAATGGATCATCCTCACATAGATAATATGTCTTTAGATCACCATGGATATGATGTCGTAGAAAAATCACAGCCTTGACCTTGGCTTCAAAAGATTCTTTGTTTTTCTTCTTAATAGTACCATCAAGCTTGTTGGACTGTAATTACAACATTGCATCCAATTGTCATGATAAATAATTGTCTCTGTTCACATCGAGAGCTTTGAATTCTAGCTTTATAAGACTCGACGTCTATATGATAGAAAATACTTATATTAGATGTCAATTAATTTAATTAATAATATTGATAAACACTTTCAAGATTATAAAACTTCATATATGCCACTATGTGATGAAAAGTTATCAGAGAATATTATATCTCATGTGTATCACATATACAACAATGTGATAAAACACTATAGAAGAGTATTATTTTTCTTATGAGTATCACATATACAACAATGTGATCATTATATAATAATATATTTTAGGTACTTTTTCATAATTCATAATTAAAATAAATAAATAAAATAATAGAAATAACAAATTCGTATAAACTAATTTAATGAAATTAACTAATCCAAATAAGTGAAGAAAATTCATGATATTCTAGATTAATTTCATACTTGGGTAAAGTTCATAAGAAAAAAATAATATAGAAATGAGATATATACGTAATCTTAAATAGATTACCATAAATTTTCTATTTTGAATGAAATTGTAAACATGTTCAATACAAATTTAGATTTAAACTAAAAGATAAAGTAGATCTAGAAAACTTATGTTCTTCTAATCAACGTATAAACACATATATCAAACAACTATTTAATTTTACTAAAATAAACATGTTTCTAAGTATACAAAATTGGACTTACATCTTCAATACCTTTCTTCCTTAAGAAAACTATTTCACAATTCTTATATTTCTTAGAGCTTCGTGCTGATAACGTAATATAAAATAAAGAGATATGAAGATGAAAAATGGAGGAGATTGTTGTTGGCCCACTGGTCATGATCATACCTAATTTTGATAATCAACGTCAACTTTGGTCGATACGCAAAATATATATACAACTACAGGTTTCAAGTCAGAAATTCTCCATCTACAACTGCATCCAGCAAGCTACAAACGTTTCGTCTTCATCAAGAACCAAACACGATAGAATCAAGGTTAAGAATTTTACATATTTGTTCTGTATTTTTATTTTTTTAGTCTAGGAAAAGTATGTAAGATTGGTCAAGATCAATATTGGCTTTTCTAATCTCAGTCCACAAAAATATAGCCTATATATCCACAAATATCTATCCAAATGTCCACAATCAAAAATATCCTAAAATCCAACAATTTGGCCCAAACAATTCTGTCATAACTCAGGCAGAACTCAGCCCGAGTTTGGTCAGGGCAGTTTTAACTTATTTTGAATTTTGTTGATATCTGCATCCAACTTTCGAATGCAAAATTTCTGTATCCGAACTTTGTCCGAATTCGTTCAATAAAAGTACTATAAATAGAGGAGAACTTTCACATTTTTAAATCACTTATTCATTCAACCTCATTCGCTCCTCTATTCCTTTGAGCATTTTTTACGAGCTACGCTTTCATATTTAGCCTACTCTTAGCCAAGCCAGTACAGTTTCAGTTCAATTTAGAGTTTGGGTTTGAAGAGTTGTATTAGAGGCTATTTCAGAAAACATTCCAGTTTTCAATCGCCTTCTGGAGTCGGTCGTGCACTCGTTGCAAAGCACCGTGTTGTTGAAGTTGGTCGTACTTATCCCCAAGCACGATGTCGTAAGAGTTGCAAGCACTCAGTTAAAGCTTGTGCCATAGTGGATTAACATCGAGCATGAGTACTCGAGACTGGATTAGTCCTCCATGAGGGAAACCAATATATATTGTTGTGTCACTGAGTTTGAATATTCCAAACTCTTTACTTTTACTGCAACTTATTTACTGCTATTTCATTTGCACTTTCTTGATATAGTATATAATTTTTAATTGTGATATATATTCCGCTGCACATACACACATACACTCTATTCACCCATCTATAGGTGCTCAACGGTCCTACAATTGGTATCAGAGAAGGTTATACATATACATAACCACCTAGAGAATATATATATAGCCGCCATTAAATCTATATTCAATGGTGCAGGGCAATCCACAAATAGACCCTCAATATTTGATGGAACGAACTATACATATTATAAAATATGGATTTGTTTCTTTCTTAAATTACTGGACTTTGATCTTTGGTTTATAGTTATAGAAGGTTATAGGAAACTGCCTAAAATAGTGATTGATGGTGTTTTAGCAAACCAGCTCTATGACAAATACACTAAGCATGAAAAGATATAGGCTAGTCTAGACGTACGAGCCAACAATTGACTATTATGTGCAATTGAAAAAATTGAGTTCAATCGCATATCTACTTGTACCACATCTAATAAAATTTGGGGACTTCTTGAGGTAACTCACGAAGGGACTTTCCAAGTGAAGAAATCCAAAATCAGTAGATTAACACAAGAATACGAGTCATATAAGATGAAACCCGATGAAACAATTACACATATGTTCAATATTTTATTGATATTAGTAATTCTCTACAATCTCTTGGAAATGATTACGACAACCACGAGAAGATTAGAAAGGTAATGCAAGCTCTAACCAAGAACTAAAAATGGAAGGCCACCACGAAAATAGAAGGAAACGATTTCATGATAACATTGGAGACACTTATGGGCAAGCTCATGACCCATGAGCTAGACTTATAAGACTTTGAAGTGGCAACTCCTAAAGAAAAATCCATCACCTTCAAAGCCCAAGCCAAAAGAGTCTCATGAAATGATATTGAAGAAGAAGATTTAGATGCTGAAGAACAGGCCCTACTGGTCAAGAACTTCAGAAAATTCTTAAAGTTTGAACGATCAAACCGAAAGAAGAAGGATATCCATGAAAGTGACGAAGAAGAAACTATTTGCTTTGGATGCAAGAAGTCAGGGCACATGAAGAAGGACTGTCTACTATTGAAGAAAAATAATCCATATAAGCGATCAAGATTGAGTAGAAAAGTTATAACTGCTCAAAAGTATGCAAACACCAGCATCTGGCACGAAAGTGAGGCCAATGAATCAGAAGAGAAGGATAGACCCAACAACAGTACGAATGTCTGTCTAATGGCATTCGATAATGTATCAGAAAATCCTCTTTATGATGATTTTACATTCGATCAGTTAGAAATTTTCTTTAGCAAATTACTTGAAGAGCACATAAATGTGTTGGACAAGAAGAAAATGCCTTTAGCTAGACTTCTAGTCTCATAGAAGATATCAAAAGGACGTATACTACCGGTAACACGAAGGAGATAGCCAAAATTAGATTGGACTATCATGAGGCTATTCTCACTATAGAACAAAAAGAAAGAGACTATGTCAAAGTGCAAGAACTATATGACATAGAGAAGAAGAGACACCTAGTCACTGAACAAAGACTCACAGATATGACTGCTAAATTCGAAGAGTCTTATGCACTCTATAAAAAGTTAGAGATCAAATTATGCAAACAGGTCACCCCTGTTAAACAGCTTAAGGTTAGTCCTAACACTATGCATATACCACAAAGGACTAAACAAAAGAAAGTACAAAGCAACACGTTCCTTACAAATATGATTTCACATACAGGTTTCTAAGAAGAACACACAAGAAGCATGTTAACACATAAACAAAGAAAACTATTTCAAAAATCATATGCACGTACTATGGTGAACACGGGCACATATCACAGTATTGTAAAGCTAGAAAGTTAGTTGACACAAATATAGTTACTTGGATTCCTAAAACTAATCATGATGGATCCTTGAAGAAATGGGTACAAAAGGTTGCATATACTCCTTTTATAGGTAGACTTTCAACCTTCTCATGCTACAAGCAAATGGATCCGAGAGAGCGGATGTTTGCTGCATATAACAGGTGATGCATCCTTATTCGCTATACTATCGATGTAGAGAGAAGGTTATATTTCCTTTTGTAATAATCTTCGAGGTAATATTATAGGAATTGGTACTGTTTGTATATCTCCCTAACCTGAAATAAAAGGCATTTGTCTAGTCATAGAATTGAAACCTTACCTGTAGATCATTAGTCATTTGACAGATAATGGTTATGTTATCAATTTTTTGAAAGATAAATGCTCTATCTATGAAATGTCTACTAGTAATCCCATATATTAAGGGATTAGGGAAGACAATATTTATGTTTTTTTCTAGAACGTACTAACAGTATAGGTAAGTACCTAGTAGCCAATCAAGATGAAAGCTTGCTATGGCACATGAGGCTAGGACATGCAAACATGGACACTATCTCAAGGCTATCAACTAAAAATGGTAAAAGGACTCCCAAAAATTTCTTTCAGGAGAGATACGGTACGTTCAAATTATGAAAAGAACAAAACAACTAGGTCACCCTTCAAATCCATCAATGCTATAAGCACTTCTAGACCCTTGCAATTAATTCATATGGATTTGTTTGCTCCTAGTAGACTAGCTAGTCTTGGCAGTAAGCTCTATGCTTTTATTATAGTTGATGATTTTTCTTAGTTTACAAGAGTTTACTTTTCATCTAATAGAAGTGAAGCCAATTTTGAATTTCAAGTATTTTGTAAAAAGGTACAAAACGAAAAAGAATTCATAATTACTCGAATATGAAGTGATCATGGTAGCAAATTTGAAAATACTAATTTTATAAAGTTTTATGATGTTAATGGATATTACCATTAATTTTCTTATCTTAGAACTCCTCAACAAAATGGTGTTGTGGAGCAAAAGAGTAAAACTCTTAGCAATATTTATAAGTCATGCTTAACCAGCATAATATTTCTAAATATTTTTGGGCGTAAGTTGTAAGTACAGTCTGTCATGTTTTGAATAGGGTGTTAATTCGACCTATATCGAAGAAAATTATCTATGATTTGTAGTTTGGAAAGATTCCAGATATTTCTTATTTTAAAGTTTTTGGTTGTCACTGCTTTATCCTGAACACAAGAATAACCTGGATAAGTTCGACTCGAAGGCAGACGAAGGGATATTCCTCGAGTATGCTGCCAAGAGTAAGAGATATAGGATTTTCAATCAAAGATCTATGATTGTTTAAGAATCTATTAGTTTTCTTTGATGAGCTCAACAATCAGCGATCTAGCGACAGTGATGACGAAGATATGCGAAACCAATCCAGGGCACCTGAAGGTGCTGCTACCAATGAGAACTATCTGGAGAGTCTGCCCAAGAAGATAAAATTTATGCCAGACCATCCAGAGAAACTTGTTATAGGTGATGTATCCAAGGGAATAAGTACCCGTTCTTCTATTAGAGATATAGCAGCAAACGTAGCTTTTATTTTCTCAAGAGGAACTTAAGCAATTTGAAAGAAACCAAGTTTGAAAACTTCTTCTAAACCTATTGGTCAATCGATAATTGGTACCAAATGGGTGTTCCCAAATAAACTAAGTGAGGATGGAAATATTCTAAACTAAGAACGTCTATTAGCACAATGTTATAATCAAGAAGAAGTAATTGATTATGACGAGACATATGCTCCTATTGCTAGACTCGAATATATTTGCATGTTTTGTGCATTCGCATGTTTTCATAATTTAATTTTTTTCAAATGGATGTTAAGAGTACATTTTCATAAACTTGATCACATTTTTAAGTTAAGAAAGGCACTTTATGGACTCAAACAAGCACTGTGTGCTTGGTATGAACGCCTAAGTTCTTTTCTACTTGAAAATAGTTTTTGAAAAGTAAGGGTTGATACAACTTTGTTTATCAAAACTTCATATGATAGTATTTATATTTGTGTAAATTTACGTTGATGACATAATATTCGGTTCTACTACGAATAACTATGTCAAGATTTTGCTAATTATATGCAGAGTGAATTTGAGATGAGTATGATAGAAGAACTCAACTACTTCCTAAGACTTTAGATCAAACCACACTCACTGAGAACCTTCATCGATCAAGCCAAGTACACGAATGACTTACTAAAGAAGTTTGAGTTCGATAACATAAAGCCTATCGGCACACCAATGGCTACATCAACTCGACTTGACATTGATGAAAGTGGCAAACCAGTCGACCAGTGTTGGTATCGAGGTATGATTGGTAGTTTACTATATTTAACTTCTAGTCTTCCTGATATTATATTTAATGATTGTATATGCGCACGATATCAAGCTAATCCTAAAGAATCATACTTATGTGCCGTTAAGCGTATCTTCCGACACCTTAAAGAAACTTCTACTGTCGGCTTATGATATCCTAAAATCATATCGTTTTACCTAATCAGTTACCCAGATGCTAATTTTGCTGAATGCAAAGTAGACCTTAAAAGTACCAGCATTACATGTCATTTTCTAGGTAAGGCTTTACTCTCTTGGTTTAGCAAGAAACAAAATTTTGTAGCATTATCAACAACTAAGGTTGAGTATATTATAGCAGGACATTGTTGTGCTCAAATTTTATGGATAAAGCAAACTTTAGAAGATTACAATCTGTACTACACTAAGATTCCCATATAATGTGACAATAATATCACTATTAATCTGACTAAGAATCCGGTATGACACTCATGCAATAAGCACATAAAAATACGTTACCACTTTTTTTTTTATCACCAACAACACCGAAATATTTGCTTAAAATTTATTGATACGGATCATCAACTGGCAGATATATTCATCAAACCATTAATCGAAGATCGGTTCAACTATTTGTGTTGCGAGCTAGGCATACTTGAATTTTTGGAGTCATAATTTGTTATGATTAATAGAAAATACTTTAGAACTTGAAATTTATTAATTTATTAATCAAAAGGATCCTTTTGTCAAGAAGGCATAAAAGCCAAAGCGATACGGTGCCAAGTGTCTTCAGACTACCATTAGCTGGGATTCGGCCCCTACAACTAATCCAAGGTAATGGTTATTAATTAATCAAGGAATTATAAATTTGTAGGTAATTTTTATCATGCATTACTCAAATATGAACTAAAATTCAAGTGGTCGAACTCGGACAGAACTTGGGCCGAGTTCTGACCGAGTTTGAGCCGAATTTTGTGGGGACATGTTATATAATCAGAATTTGAAACAACAACCCCCTCTAGTTCATCTTTCTCCCCAAAATAGCCGACCAAAAGCTCTAAAATCCTAATTTCTCAAACCCTAGATTCCTGAAACCTATCTCTAAGGTCTTCCAACCCAAAATTTATAGGATCTAAGTGTTTTGACGGCATTCTCTTCTACCTTTGATCATTTTTGAGGTATAATTCTCCTTTTTCTCTCTTAATTTTATAATAGCACCGAGAGTGTTTAAGAGAAAGAAGAATAGGGATGTTGCCTCATCTTCTATGTTTGAATATGAACCCGTTAATCCATTCAGTCCCTCTCGTCGTGATGACGATGAGGATTATGATCCAAACCTAATTGTCTTACTAAAAATATCTACCTATTGGTTTGATCACTTTCGATACCGAAAAATCTTTCCGGGTAAAACGATTAACTTTAGCATTTTGTTGGAAAATTTGACCACTTTTGAAAATGTAGGACTTCGTAAATTTTTAGATGTTTTAAATCCTATTAACGAAAATACAGTTCATATATTTTACTTCAACATGCAAGTATCTGACGACTGTATCCATTCATCTATCAGTAGGATGGAATTTTAATTAAATTCTATCGACTTGAGCGAATATTTTCTTCTACCAAACAATGATGATGCTCTTGTCGATATTACGAAGGTTCAATTTCCTTACGATAATCCTTTAAAGTAGCGTTGTGTCATCCTGATCCTGTTCCTCGGAGACGGATATTTGCATGCCATTTAAACCAACAATGCTATGAGTTATATCGTATCATTATTTTATCCCTTTTACCAATGACGGGATCTACTAACGAGATCACGTATTTGGAACTATCTGCGATGTCCCATATTTACTTTAGGATTTCCTTTTCTATTTTTAAAACCATGTTGCCTCTCATGATCAACTGTCGGATGGCAGCCAGTAACCTTCTCTATCCTATGGATCTGATGGTAATATTCCAAAAATTTGTTATTCCTTTGGAGTCTTGTCCTATATTTGGAAACTCCTCTATCCTATGGATCTGACAGTAATATTCCAGAAGATTCCCATACCCTCCTAGTGATGCTTCACCTCCTCCTCCTCCTGTCACAGCTCCAGCAGTCGCTCCAGATAATCCAGCTCCTACAGCTCCGGGTTATACTATTGACGAGCTATATCAGCGGTTCGATGCTTTTGCCACTCTCTAGGGACAACAGCGTCAGGCCGATCTGACTCATTATAGCAGCGCTGAGTTCTACCACATTTTTTAAGTTCAGGTCTTGAGAAATGCTATGGCAGACATCCGGTAGACAATGGCTCATCATCCTACTGTACTGACGACTATCATTTGTCACCCTGCTTATGAAATGCTATGGCAGACTTGAGGATGATCCGACATTTGCTTACTTCAACCCGATGACCGATTATTTTGATTTGACCCAGCAGCATGCTAATGCCGCTAGTGGTGCGGATAGTTGATTTGTTGTTTTGGACTTAGTATTTTGTGGATCAATCTGATGATGATGATCCGATATATAGCAGCATATTTTTATTTTTATGTACTTTGGACTTTGTAGTTGTAGTGACACTTTCATCTTTATGTGAGCTGTTAGTTTTCATATATTATTTCTACTGCTGATGTTTTATCTTAACAATACTTAAGTTGTTGACTTGTTATTTCATGTCATATCTAGTATCACTCTATTTTTCTTTGTTGTTGCTTGGATCATAAATTGCAGGGTAGCCATATTTTGATTATATGACAAAGGGGGAGATGAGCAAACCAAAATTAAAATTTCAAGATTTTAGCCCAGTTAGGTATAATTTCAAAGTTTTAATATAATATTTTGGTATAGACGCAAAGTTTGTGAATTATCAAAATGAGGGAGATTGTGGGCCCACTGGTCATGATCATACCAGATTTTGATAACCATCGTCAACCTTGGTCGATACGTAAAATATATATACAACTACAGGTTTCAAGTCAGAAAGTCTGCACCTACTACTTCTACAAGGTCCAAACGTCTCATCATTATCAAGAACCAAAAGCGATGGAATCAAGATTAAGAATTTTATATATTTATTCTATTTTTTTATTTTATTTGAGTATAGGAAAAATATGTAAGATTGATCAAGAGGTACTGGCTTAGCTATTCTTAGTCCACAAAAATATAGCCTACCTATCCAAAAATAGATATCCAAAAGTCTGCAATAAAAAATAGCCAAAAACCCAACAATTTGGCCCAAACAATTCTGTAGAACTCATACAGAACTCGTCCTGAGTTTGGTCAGGAAAGTTTTAACTTATTTTGAATTCCTTTCATATATGCATCCAGCGTTCGAATGCGATATTTCTGCATCCGAACTATGCCCGAATTCGGTCAATAAAAATACTATAAATAGAGGAGAACTTCCACATTTTCAAATCACTGATTCATTCAATCTTATTCTCTTCTCTATTCCTCTAAGTGTTTTCTACGAGGTATAATTTCATATCTTGTCTATACTACTCTTAGCCAAACCAGTACAGTTTCAGTTCAATCTAGAGTTTGGTTTTGAAGAGTTGTATCGGAGGCTATTTCAGAAAATGTTCCAGTTTTCAATCGCCTTCTGGAGTCGGTTGTGCACTCGTCGTCAAGTACGGTGTTGTTGAATTTGGTCATGCACTTGTCCCCAAGCACGGTGTTTTAAGAGTTGCAAGCACTCAGTTAAACCTTGTGCCATATTGGATTAACATCGAGCGGGAGTACTCGAGACTGGATTAGTCCTCCACTAGAAAAACTAGTTTATATCGTTGTGTCGCTGAGTTTGAATCTTCCTAACTCTTTACTTTTATTGCAACTCATTTACTGTTATTTCTTTTGATCTTTCTTACCATAGTACATAATTTTTTATTATGATATTTATTCCAATACACACATACACACTCTATTCACCCTGCTATAGAGGTGCTCAATGGTCCTGTAATTGTTTCTTCATTCACATGTCTTAATCAACTTGAGAAGAGCCCTTTATATAGACTTACAATGGAGGTTCATAATGTTGATAATTAAAGAAAAAATGTCAGAAGACATAGGTTATGGATAACCAAAAGGCAATTGTTATAGGTAACTAAAAGATATAGGTTATGTAGAAGAAATAGTAATGTGAATTATCCGTATTTACAACAATATACATGTATATATAATTAATTTGCAACAATATTTTTTTTAATTTGCAACAATATATATATATATATATTTTTTATATATATATAAATATATATATATATATATATATATATATATATATATATATATGTTAATGCCATAAGGCAATACCACTAAGAAGCTAGAGATATGAACATTGAATGAATCAATTTGTTGCTAACACTCTGCAAATGAATGAATTGCCACATGAACATTGAAATGATGCTTGTCCCTATGAACATTGAAATGCTGCAATGAAATGATCATTGAAATGAAATGAATAGATGCCTGAGTTAATGATTATGAAATGCTGGAAAATGAACATGTTGTCTCTTTACTTTCAATATTACCATGCACTGTATGCTTTCGAGTCGGACACGCATTCGCATGGTCATAGACAACTTGTGCACAAGGTTTGGTGATATGTTTTCTCGAACGGTACCCGGGGTGCTAGGGACCGATTTGGCCTAGGAGGAAACATTGGTGTGCTAGTAGAAGTACGAGTCCTGCGAGGCATCAATGGCTAGCTACCTACTTTGGAGTCATCGCATTACCTTGAAGTTCTATATGTCAAAGGTCTATATAGTTTAACAACGCCAGTAGCCATGGAGTCAGGATGCATGCTAATGATTATTTTATGCAGGGCGATAAGTATTTTTATTATCCTGTATCTTATGCAGGAAAGCTGGATTCGACCGATGGTAAAGTAAACAGTTGTTTCATATAATATTATGTTGCCTCAATTGTGACTTACTCTGAAATTTGCTTATCCCTAACAAATCCCATGATTTAAAATGCTTGTCATTAAATACAAATATTGGTTTAGCTGAGTGGGTCAAAGGGGCTCACCAGCACATTTTTATAATGTGCCGACCCCTCCTCCACCTGTACTGGAGAAGGCTCGGGTGCACGTCTGAACTAAGGCTTTGGAGTTGCTGCATTTCCTTCCAAGTTACTTAATTTCAATAAAGACACACAAAGTATTGCGGAGCTTTCAAAGATTGTTGCTTAGGTTTCAAAAGTACTAAACGGGCATGATGTATGGAATGAGATATTATTTCATGGCAGCCTATCAGTTGTATTTCCTTTATGAATCAATGTAGTTGGAAAGTCATTTCAAGGAGTACCGAGAAAAGTTGTATTTTGGCTACACAATAAAATGAATATTATTTCTTCCTATTCTGCGTACTAATGTTTCTGCAAATGTGGCTTATTTTTAAATATTTTGAAACGACACAAAAGTGCATGTTCTTGCCTTGTATAAGTGCAATCCAAACTTGTACAGCATCACGCCTTAGCGAGGATGAACGATTCAGCATGAATCTAAGCGAAGTGAACGATTCCCAGAATCGGGACATAACAAGTTGGTATCAGAGCACGGTTTAAATTCTTCAAAGTTTGAAAATATTTTCAAATGGAAGTCATGATGCAAATTTTTTCGGTTGATGGTGTCGATAGCGCTGGCATGAAATAATGTTCCATACAATAAGCCCATAAATATTTTATGAGCGCTAATAGAATTATTTTTTGTTGTAGAATGACCAAGGGTGATAGCTCAAAGATGACCTCATCGTCTGACCCAATAGAGAAGTTAATAAAACTGATGGAGGCTCAGAGGAAGCAGAGCGAGACTCAACATCGCCAGCTTCAGGAGCAACTGCAATATCGATTTCAGGAGCAACTAGATGCTCAACATAAACAAGTGGACAATTTGATTCACATTGTCACTTCGCTGACGGCCGATCCTAATGTTTCTGCAGCGAAAAACCCCAAAATGCCGATACGAAAGAGGTCAGGCTTTAAATTCTCGAACTTTAAGAGTTGTAACCTGTCTTAGTTCAACGAAAAGGGAGAACCAGATGAGGTAATAGATTTCCTGAATACACTAGAGGGCTATTTTAGGTTGTTGGATATTCAGGACAGTAAGCGGGTGGAGTGTACCGCTATGCAACTTCGTCTCAAGGCCCAAAAGTGGTAGAATTCTCTAAGGCAGGCACTTTGCGGAAACAACCCTGATATGAAGATTTCATGGGAGACATTTAGGCAGGCCTTTATTGTATAATTCATTCTACCTGTTATCCGTCGAAGGAAGGCAAAAGAGTACATAACACTCCAACAAGGCAGTATATCAGTGGATGACTACGAGACCGAATTCCTAAAAATAGTCACTTTTGTATGGTATATGGTACCCAACGATGATACAAAATAGGAAAGATTTGTACAAGGCTTGAATGAAGGCCTACATCACGATGTGCTGAGTCGAAAGTGTATATCTTATATGGATATGTACGAAACAGCTCTTGAGATGTAGAAATTCTATCAGACGGTTGGTCGCAGGACAAAACAGAATCACCAAGGCAATAACAACCAGAAATGACCTTGGTCTGCTGGAAAGAATGATGCGTCTAAGCATCCGAATACAGGCAATGACAGAGGACCCTATCAGGAACTACGTTGCACTAGATGCAACCGAGTGGGACACCATCGTGATGACTGTCGTGTCGGGTGTTACAAATATGGGGTATAGATCATAGAGCGTGGGAATACAGAGGTAGAGGGAGGAATCATAATCCACTTTGTGGATAAAATAATAATCAATATCGGAGGCAGTATTATAATAAGAATCATGGCTAACCTAACAACCAGATTCGTGGCCAAGCACCACTAGCCTTACCAGCTCCAACTGGGAATGTACCGAATCAGCAAAATGGTGCACAAGGAAGGGTTTATGCCTTGACTCAGTCAGAGGCGCATGCCGCAAAGAACGTTATAACAGGTATGTTATTATAGAAAGGCATACCTATACGGGTGTTATTCGATTCAGGTGCTACTCACTGCTTTATATCGTCTGATTTTGTATTAAAAAATAAATTATGCATGACCCTACTAAAGATAGCCCTCTGTGTTAGCACTCCTTTGGGAGTAGATATGCCTGCAACTCTGATTTGCAAGGACGGTTACATCAAAATTGGAGGCAAGACTCTATCCCTGGATGCTATTGTACTCGATATCAAATAGTACGATATTATTTTAGCAATAGACTGGCTCAGTGCTTGTCATACGACGAATGACTATATGGAAAAGAGAGTTGTGTTTCGCCTACCCGAACAAAAGGAGTTATCTTACTTGTGCGGCTCGACGTCCAAGGGAGCGATGGTGATATCTATAGTTACATTAATGCACATGCTATACTTGGGGTGTGAAAGGATCCTCACTTCTGTTCGGGACACCCGGATGAAGGGCACAGACTCGGATCAAACCGAAGTCATGGTAGAGTTCCCTGACGTGTTACCAGACGAGATACCTGGAATGTCGTCGAACAGAAAAATTAAATTCACAATTGACACATTTTTGGATACTCGCCCGATAACGAAGGTGCCATACAGGATGGATATATTCGCCCAAGTGTATCGCTGTGGGGAGCTCTGATATTGTTTTTAAAGAAGAAGGACGGGACGATGCGGCTGTGCATCGACTACCTGGAGCTCAATAAGGCAAATATAAGGAATAAGTATCCTTTGCCAAGAATAGATGATCTGTTCGATCAGCTACAAGGGGCGATTGTGTTTTCAAAGATCAATCTTCGTTCAGGATATCATCAGTTGAAGATCAGACCTGAAGATGTCCCTAAGTCAGCATTCCGTATGAGATACAAACACAATAAGTTTTTGGTCATGCCATTTTGCTTTATTAATGCTCCGACAGCCTTTATTGTCCCAATAAACAGAGTATTCCGACCATTCTTGGACAAGTTCGTCGACGTATTCATTGATGACATCTTGATCTACTCGAAAGACAAGGAGACGTATATTGAGCATTTGAGAACGGTACTTCAGACGCTTAGAAATAATGAACGCTATGCAAAACTGAACAAATATGAATTTTGGACGAACAGTGTGTCGTTTTTAGGGCACATTGTCTCGGTAGAAGGTGTTGTTGTTGACCCAAAGAATAGAGACAGTTGTAGACTAGAAATAGCCTACATCAGCAAGTGAGATACGGAGTTTCCTTACTTTAGCCGGGTACTACCGTAGGTTTGTGAAAGACTTTTCGAGAATTGCTTTGCCTCTGACTCACCTCACTCAGAAGGGAGTCGTATTTAAGTGGACCGACGACTGTAAAATTAGTTTTTAGGAACTAAAGCAACGGCTCATCACGGCTCCAATTCTTGCTCTTCCAGAAGGCTCTGAGGGATTCCAAATTTATAGTGACGCGTCGGACTTGGTTTGGGGTGTTTTGTCATGCAACGAGGGAAGACAATATCATATGCATCGAGACAGCTTAAGCATCATGAGAAGAATTATTCAACTGATGATTTAGAACTGGCGGTGATAGTGTACGTGTTGAAATTGTGGCGACACTATCTCTTTGGTCTGTCCTATGAGATCTTTACGGATCATAAAAGCCTGAAATACATATTCACTCAAAAGGAATTAAATTTGAGGTAGCGGCGCTGGTTGGAATTGATCAAGGACTGTGACTTGATAATTTTCTACATGCTGGGCAAGGGAAACGTGGTGGCTGATGCCTTGAGTCGCAAATTCGTTGGAATACAGTCAGTGGCAAAGAAGATACTGTAGGATTTAGAAGAGATAGACATTGTGAGAGTCCGTACACAGAATATACAGTTGGCTCAGTTGCATCTTGAACCGAGACTCCAGGGAAGGATTAAGACTGCTCAGAAGGACCATCCATTTCTGCAGAAGATATACGAGTTGATTCTAGCAGAAAAGGCGACCGACTATGCGGTATTAGATAACACTATTCGTGTCAAGGAAAGATTGTGCGTTCCTAAGGATGAGGAACTCAGAAAGAAAATACTGACCGAGGCTCACTTTGTGAAGTGTTTTTTGCATTCGGGAAGCACTAAAATGTAAAAGGATCTGCGTACAACATTTTGGCGGCATGGCATGAAGAAGGATGTGGCACTATTTGTGTCATAATGCTTAGCTTGTCAGCGTGTGAAGGCCGAACACCAACGGCCAGACGGAGAACTATAAAATCTCGCTATCCCGCAGTGGATGTGGGATCATATCAGTATGGATTTCACAGTTGGCTTACCGAAAACTCAGAAAGAAAATTATGCAATTTGAGTGATCGTGGATAGATTGACCAAGTTGGCTCATTTTATTACAATAAAAGTGACATGGAGCGTTGAACGTTTGGCTCAGATCTACATGAATAAAATTGTTCGATTATACTGGGTGCCAGTTTCTATAGTGTCAGATAGAGACAGGCGGTTCTTATCGCGCTTTTAGATTAGTTTGGAAGCAACAATGGACACAAAGTTGAATTTCAGTTCGGTATACCATCCACAGACTGATGGTCAAACAGAGAGGGTAAATCGGATACTTGAAGATATGTTAAGACTGTGCATTCTCGCTTCGAAGATGAATTGGGACGCACATCTCGCATTGGCAGAGTTTGCCTATAACAATAGTTATCAGGCAAGTATTCAGATGGCCCCGTATAAGACGTTATATGGACGGAAATGTCGGTCACCAATATGTTGGGATAAAGTCGGTGAATGACAAGTGCTCAGACCGAAACTTATGGAACAGGCCATCGAGAAGGTCCGTTTGATTCGAAAAAGGCTCAAAGTTGCTCAAAGTCGACAGAAAAGTTATAAGGATGAACATCGGTGACCCGTAGAATTTACTATAGGCGACCATGTCTTCTTGAAGGTCACAGCCATGCGAGTTGTGATGCGGTTTGGGATGAAAGAAAAGTTGAGCCTGATATTCGTTAGACCGTTCGAGATCCTAGAGAAGCTGGCCTTAGTGGCTTATCGACTTGCACTACCTCCGGCTCTGACTGATGTATAAACCCCCTAATTTTTACTACATTTTTTATTTTTTTATTGGATTTTTTTATTTTTCGTATTATACATCGCGGTTCGTATTTGCTCGTCGAGTGCGAATATGTGCGAGGTACATATTTTTATAAAATAATTTTTTATAGATTTTATTTATAAAAGAGAAGTATAGGTTCAAAATAATATGTGATAAATATTTTGTTTTTCATTTGCTTAATGTTGTGAAAAGCATCGCATCAAGAACTGCCAAAACTTCAATTTATTCCTTTAATATAAAAAGGCTATTTTAGTTTGATTGATAATTTGGAAAACTATGTTTTATATAAATATTCTACTTTCATGAATTTAATTCATATATTTTGATTTTCGAAATTTATTTTTATCATTAATTTATTATTTACAAAAAAATTATTTTAAAATTTGTTTGATTAATGTTTAAGAAATTGTGGAGAATTAAATATGAATGGATTTATTTTAAGATATGGGATTAGCTAGTTTAAATTTGGATATTGATCGAGTTTAAACTAATTTGAATTTATATACGATTTATCTTGAGGGGTTTAAACAATTCTAGTCTTTATCCAACCAGGAGCACCACCTCCTATATAAGGAGAGGCTCCTTTACTCTTTTCATAAATTCTACCAAACCAAAATTTTCAACCAAGGTATCGTGCATCGTGTTCGTGTCTCCACCTCCTTTTTCAATTTTATTTTACCATTACAAATACAATATCACTGTCCCGTCCGACAATCCTGGACTACTCAATCCCTTATCTGTCGTGTCGTACAGGCCCCGACACGATCATACGAATCCTAAACCTAACCCTATCGAATACCTATGCCATCCCCCATCTTCCCTGACTTCCTTCAACATACCACACAAGCCGTATGACCGCCGTAACACCCATCTCCACCCAGACTCCTCCCGTAAGTGCCGCCACCATCTCCATGCCATCACTACAGCCACTATCATCACCGCAACCACCGTTGCCATCATCTGTCCCTGACACCAGCATCACCAAACCACCATCCCCGTCACCTCCGTCCCCATGAACCACAACCCCCGGCTACTTTCCGGCCAAAATCCCCCAACACAACTATCACCACCTGTAATGCATGTGGTTCGTATTACATATCTTGGTATACGTGTACGTATTTTGACTCGTATTGTATGTCTCCCTGCTTGGTTTATTTGACATTTTTATTTCTTGGTTCACCTTGGGATTGGTTCGTCTAGGCTTGGGTTTGCTTATTTGGTTCATCATGAACCAAGTGGAGAACCCCTACCTACCACCACCATCTCTATTTATTAACCCCAACCACCTTTATCTCTCTTCATTCAATTTTCTCATTACTGCTCTTCTTCTTCTTCCTCACCGAACTCCCACCGTAGGCAAGTGCATCTTGCTTCATGGAGGAACCCAATTTTTATTGTTCCATTCTCTTTCTCACAACATTCTAAGTCACTTTAGTATTTAGAAATTTTGAATTCCATGGCTCATTTCATGTAGATCTAAGCTTTAGTATTTTTGATCTTCATGGTTTGATCTTTCGAAACTTGGTTGTTTCCGAAATAGAGAGTTCCATGTAGTAGGGATTTTGATTTCACACAAGTTTGGCGCTTGAATGGTTGGATTTCATTGGGTCTTGGCCGAGATGGGGGTTTCCTGAGCTCTTGAGCCTTTTATGCATGTTTGCTTTGGCCATGGGGAGAAGATGAAGTTTTACGCACACGTTCTAACGTGTCAGCGTAGTGTTTAGCCCTTACACCCACATTTTACGTGTCAGCGTGTTATATCAGCCTTTTATGCACACGTTTTCACGTGCCCACGTAGTATTCCTTTTTATGCCCACGTATTACGTGCCAGCGTACTCTGTTTTACGCTGAGTTTCCACGAATTTTACGCTCGGGGCCTTCCCGCTCGTGTAAAATTGTGCTCGCGTAAAAACCTGGCTCGAGCAGACTCTCGCGAGAGTAAAGTTGCCCGAGTGTTTCCTCGCGTAGAACTCACTCGCGTAGAGTTTTGCTCGAGAGTTGGCGTACGTAAAATCTTACGAGCGTAAGGCCCGGCTAGCGTAAAACCCACCCGCATGTACCCTTGCTCGCGTAGAGCTATCTTACCTTGCTCTTGCTAGCGTAAGCAACTTTACACTTGAAGGCCCCTTGGTCTAGTGTAGTAGTACGCGCGTAGAGGCTTGTGTTCCTATGGCGTATATATCCTTACGCCTTTTGTCATGAACTTGATAATCACAAATTTATTTAATATATATGTTTGGAAATGATAATTGAACATGGCATGGTATGATAAGTACATAGGACATGATTATCTCGAATTGCTGTTGCGACGGCTAACATGTCATGACATGACCTGACAAGAATGATTGACCTATACACCGTAGACGATTGTGTTTGTACAAATAAACCAGTACTGTCTTGCATCATATCTAGGACAGGGAACCCTGAATACCACGGTCAGGGGTACCTACTGAAATCAACTACGGCTAATAACTAATAATTCAGTAGTCATGAAGAGATTTTCTAGCTACAAGCAATCTCGTTATCTGGGCGCACTAGCGAACTTGTAGCCTACCGACGAGTAGGGGACATCTCCAGCACACAGTCATATGGTGCACCTTTCATAAACGGACATTTGAACCGGATAACCTGGATGTTCTGCAGGGCTGGTGGCTGTTGGAATAATCATATTGCATCTTGCTAGTAACTAGGCCAGTGATAACCCTAGTTAATTAAAGTATCAAGCCGTACTCATTGCTTGGCCGTGATTGATTGGATGGAATTTAGCCCAGCTTAGTCTTGTCCTGATCCTGTACAAGATTGTTACATGACGGGATTATTTATACTGGCCTTAATAATAAAGATCAGGGGACCAGTGTTGTTCAGGCGAAGGGTTACAACCCCGGTCCTTGTTTGGTATAAGGGTTGTAATCTGGCTCCCGGAGCAGTTCTGTGTCCTCTTTTCGTTTATTGTCTTATTGCTCTCCATGCCATGCTCGTCATGTTTTACTTATTTCAATAGCATGATTATTTATACGGGCCTCAACAATAAAGATCAAAGTCCAGTGCTGTTCAGGCGAAGGGTTACAACCCCGGTCCTTGTTTTGTTTAAGGGTTGCAACCTGGCTCCCGGAGCAATTATGTGTCCTCTCTTCGTTTATTGACTTATTTCACCCTATGTTCCTGCTTACCAATAGTATTTAAGACGGATTTCTATTCAGGTGAAGGGTTACAACCCCGGTCCTTGTTTGGTTTAAGGGCTGTGACCTGGCTACTTGAATGGTTTCCTCGTACTCAGTTTACTGTTGTTACCTCTATTACTATCAGTTCTTTATTTATTATCTTTAATATTCTATTGCGATATGTTGTTTTTAGTTCCTAAGTGAAGCCTTCTTTGTGGCACTTGCTCTGTCTGGGGTCTGACCCAGCTGGTTTTGTGTGGACAGATATCGGAGCAGCACCAGAGGATCCACCTGTCTTCCAGCCAGTTGGTGACCACCAGGCGTAACCCTGGCAACCGTGGGTTTCTTTTTGTCCACCCACTTTATTGTAAAAATTTATTTTGTTGAGGCGTTTAGCCGACGAGTACGTGTTAGCTCGGTTGTACCTTTATTTACTGTCTGCCTACGAGTTGTAACATGATTGACAAATCCTAGTATTGATCATATATGACTGAAACTCTTGCTAGTCTTGACATTTTGTAACGACTAGCTTCATAATCAACTGAATATGTAATGTTTGGGACGCCTTATTATTGTATATTTGGTGATCTTACATCTTGTAATACTTACTTACTTGCTTACGATTGAGTCACTAGGCTTGTTCATGACCATAGGAGAATGATGGATTATAGTTAAACCCTCATATATCTAGACAGCCGTGACCGTATAGTGAGATGGATTTCATTTCATTATGCGTAGCTGGCTATGTATGCCCCCGCTCTCTAGTATTCTGGTTCTGGGGCGTTATATGGTTTTAGTGGTGGCCCATGCAGGCCTTGTAAATCAAGATATGTGAGGATTTATCGAATAGATGTCTCAATCAGTACTCGTCCTTGATCTCTGCTCGTATCTTCTAAATCCCTGAAATCTTGACCTAATCACATGTTTGTGTCGTTGATCTGTTATGGTCCTTCCTTATTGTTTTCTATGTCGTCTTCTTCAGCGGCATTGTTCCTGGACCTACCGATCAGCAAGGCGGAGCACCACCTGTGGACCAGCAACAACCAGGAGATCAGGCCCAGCATTCAGGAATGGCCTCCAGAGTTGTGCCTATTGGAGGAGAGCCACCAGTTCAGCCCATCCAGCCTGCAGATCCTGATGATGGCACTTTGGTGGGTCTGATCCGGTCATTATTAGCTTCCCAGGATTGTCGAGGAGATGCCTTGCACTAGACAGTGGCAGATGCTCTGACCAGAGGAGGTTATTAGGGTAATAGCGCGGCCAACAGCTTCAAGCACTTGAACCCTCCATTCTTCGACGGCAGTGAAGATGCTATTGCTGTCGATGCATGACTTCAGGACATAGAGGTGATTCTAGAAGCAGCTAGGACTCCAGAAGACGAGAAGGTGACCGTGGTGCGCCTGTAGTTATTGGATCTTGCCCGCAGCTGGTGGGCATCGCAGGCCGTCGGATTAGTGGCACCCATTACTTGGGCAGTCTTCAAGGAGAGATTCCAGACCAACTATTTTGACGCTGTTGCTCGGTACGATCTACAGACGAGGTTCACCAATCTGAAGCAGATGGACAGGACGGTCGATGGATATGCGGCCGAGTTCTCCAGGCTTAGTCGGTTTGCTCCTACCTTGGTGGCGACCGAGTTCGATAGAGCCCAAAAGTTCCAGCAGGGGCTCCATCTTAAGATTTTATTGGCGGTGGAGCAATTTGAGCATCATAATTTTGATGCGGTATTGAGAGCAGCTAGAAGGCATGAGTATACCTCCCAGAGGATCGTGGATAGTACTGGGGGTCGAAAGCGATCCCATGGTCAGATGAATCATTCTTCAACACCAGCCCCAGCGGCTAGAGCTTTGACCATTGAAGCTCCGAGGCGGGTGGCCTCAGTGACGTCGGTTCAACATTTAGCCCCGACGTACCCCCAGCAGCAGAAGCAGAAGCAGAAGCAGTCTTCCGCAGTGGGATGTTCACACTGCGGGAAGCCGGGGCATATGGTATCAGAGTGTCGCAGAGCACAGGGTTTGTGCTTGATTTGTGGTGCCCCGGACCACAGTCTTGGGAACTGCCCGAACTGGGGGAGTTCATTTTCATCAGCCTTATCTACTCCTTCAGTTAGAGGACCAGCACCAGTCCAGCAGCAGCAGCAGCAGTACCCATTCCCGAGGCCATTGCCGACACAGGCCCAGGCATTCCAGCAGCAGACACCGCAACAGTATGCCCAAGCCCAAGCCTTGATCCAGAGCAGGCAGAGAAGTTTTCAACAGAGGTGTCCCGTACCAGAGGACATGGTCAAGTGCTGGCGTTGACCATGGTAGAGGAAGGATTGGCACCAGGTGAGGTGGTGGCAGGTACTATTCTCGTCAACACTTTTCCAGCTTCCGTATTATTTGATTCTGGTGCCTCGTATTCATTTATGTCTGTAAGATTCGCGACACAGATAGGATTGGAGCTCGAGTCATTATCAGTGAGGCTCAATATACTTACTGGTAATGGACTTGTGGGAGTAGATAGAGTGTTTTCCTTGTGTCAGATCGTAGTTAGCGGTAGAGAGTTTCCCGCTAGGTTGATAGAATTCCCGATGGCCGACTATGATATGGTATTAGGGATGGATTGGTTGAGAGACCAGTATGCTAGGTTAGACTGCCATATTGGCAGGGTTGTTTTTAGCATTCCAGGCGAGCCAGAGTTTTTTTTCTCCCAAGGCAAAGTTGAACCTTCTCCTCCAGTATTGCGGATGGCAGTAGCAGTAGTGCAGTTACCCAGGATAGTCGAAGAGTTTCCAGATGTTTTTCCAGAAGAGCTACCAGGAATGTCGCCAGAACGAGAGATCGAGTTTACTATCGACTTGGTCCCAGGGACAGCCCCAGTGTCGGAAAGAGTCTACAGGATGGCGCCGTCAGAATTGGAGATATTGTACAAGATGATTGAAGAATTTAGAACAAAGGGATTCATTCGTGCAAGTGAATCGCATTGGAGAGCCCCGATGCTTCTTGTGAAAAGAAGGATGGTACGTCCAGATTATGTGTTGATTATCGTACCTTGAACTCAGTAACAATCAAGAACAGATACCCTCTCCCGGGAATAGATGACTTGTTTGAGCAACTCAAGGGAGTGGCAGTATTCTCGAAGATTGATTTGCGGTCAGGATATCATCAAATCAGAGTCAGAGAGCAAGACATCCCGAAGACAGCTTTTCGATCTAGATATGGGCATTGGGAGTTCCTTGTTATGCCCTTTGGAGCAACCAATGTGCTGGCTGTATTCATGGACCTCATGAATCGTATCTTTATGCCTTATTTGGATCAGTTCGTGATTGTGTTCCTAGATGACATCCTGGTCTACAGCAAGAGTGAAACGGAGCATGAGAAGCATCTCAGAGTTGTCCTCCAGATTCTCCGAAAGCACCAATTGTATGCCAAGTTCTGTAAATGCGAGTTCTGGCTCGATCGCATTTCCTACTTGGGTCATATCATCACCAGGGGAGGAGTTGAAGTGGATCCCCAGAAGATCGTGGCTATAGAATTATGGCCAGTACCTAGCACAGTTGCATAAGTTCGTAGCTTTCTTAGATTGGCCGGCTACTACCGGCGATTTGTTTCAGACTTTGTTCGGATTTCAGCGCTATTGACCCAGTTGACCCGCAAGGAGGTGCAGTTTGCTTGGACTGCAGAGTGCCAGGATTCTTTTGAGAAGTTGAAGCGAGGCTTGATCCCGGCACCTATTCTCACGCTTCCAAATGGAACTGGGGGATTCTCAGTATATTGTGATGCTTCAGACAGAGGTTTAGGATGTGTTCTGATCAGCATGGAAAGGTAATAGCTTATACGTCACGCCAACTTCGTGATCATGAGAGGAATTACCCAACCCATGACTTGGAGCTAGCAGCAGTAGTGTTTGCACTTAAGTTGTGGAGGCACTACTTGTACGGAAATAGGGTAGAGATTTTCACCGACCACAAAAGCCTGAAGTATGTTTTCACCCAGAAGGATCTTAGCATGCTTCAGAGAAGGTGGCTAGAGCCACTTGTGGATTATGATGTTAACTTGCAGTATCATCCTAGAAAGGCCAACGTTGTTACAGATGCATTGAGCAGGAGAGCCGGAGTTTATCTTCTAACAGCACAGCCAGAGTTGTTAGCGGAACTTCAGAGGATGGGCATAGAAGTTGTCCTTCCTACCAATGCGGCATTGATGGCCAGCATGCAAGTTCAGTCCACTATAGTCGAGAGGATCCGGATGGCGCCGTCAGCAGATTCCAAGCTTCAGCGACTCAGAGCAGAGTGTGAGGCAGGACGCAGACCAGAGTTATGCATTCATGATGATGGTACACTTCGACATGGTAAGCGTCTTTGTGTACCCAACAGAGATATCAGACAGGAGATCATGGCAGAAGCTCATAGTTTGTAGTATTCCATTCATCCTAGTGGTACGAAGATGTACCGTGACATCCGACAGTACTTTTGGTGGAATGGCATGAAGCAAAAGATAGCCCGGTTTGTCTTTCGATGTTTGGTTTGCCAACAAGTAAAGGCTGAACATCAGAGGTCGGCTCGACTTCTTCAGCCCTTCCCGATTTCAGAATGGAAATAGGAGCATATAACCATGGATTTTGTGACTGGATTACATAGATCCCCAGCTGGTAGAGATGCTATCTGGGTTATAGTTGACTGGCTCACAAAGGTGGCTCACTTTCTCCCGTTCAGAGTAGGTCAGTCGACGACTCAGCTAGCAGAGATGTACCTCTGGTTGATAGTCAAGATACATGGAGTACCAGTCAGTATCACCTCAGATCGAGATTCTAGATTCACTTCGCACTTTTGGCAGAGTCTCCAGAAGAGTTTGGGGACCCGTCTCCAGTTCAGTTCAGCTTATTATCCACAGACAGATGGCCAGTCGGAGCGCACGATCCAGACCCTTGAAGATATGTTGCGGTTATGTACACTCGACTTTGGTGGTTCATGGGAAGATCACCTGCACCTGGTGGAGTTCTCGTACAACAATAGTTTCCAATCCAATATCCAGATGGCTCCGTTCGATGCACTGTATAGCAGGAAGTGCATATCCCTGCTAGCATGGGACGATGTTGGAGAAAGATAGATGCTCGGTCCGAAACTTATTGCCCAGACAATCGAAGTGGTCAGGAGAGTCCGGGATCATCTTCGCGTTGCCTAAGATCGCCAGCGTCATTGGACCGATTCTCATCAGCGTCCCACTAAGTTTTCTGTCGACGACCACGTATTCCTGAGGATCTCGCCTAACCGTGGCATCATTCGTTTCGGCGTACGGGGAAAGCTTAGTCTTGGTATATAGGATCGTTCGATATCCTGGAATGAGTAGGAGATGTGTCCTATTGTCTCCCTCTTCCGCCGTCGCTAAGCGAGGTGCATGACGTGTTCCATGTATCCCAACTATGACGGTATATCCCGGATCCGAGTCATGTCCTTGATCATTCAGAATTGGTTATTGGTACCAACCTTTCGTATGAGGAGAGGCCCGTATCCATATTGGACCAAAGAGAGAAGATACTCAAGAACAAGACTATCAAGTTAGTCCGTGTTGCTTGGGGTCATCACTCTTTGGGTATGTCAACGTGGGAGCGTGAGGATGATATCCGATCGCGATATCCCGATCTGTTTGACTCATGAGGTATAATGTCTTCCTTATGCCTCATGACTTCGATTCCTTGCTTGCATGATTGATTGCCCGATTTCTTGACTAGTATAGCTTGCCTATGATTAATATAGCTTGTCTTTGCATCTCTAGCCTCTTGATTAAATTCCGAGGACGGAATTCTTTTAAGGTGGGTAGAGTTGTAATGCCTGTGGTTCGTATTACGTATCTTTGGTATACGTGTACATATTTTAACTCGTATTGCATGTCTTCCTGCTTGTTTTATTTGATATTTTTATTCCTTGGTTCACCTTGGGATTGGTTCGGCTAGGCTTGGGTTTGCTTATTTGGTTCATCATGAACCAAGTAGAGAACCCCTACCTACCACCACCATCTCTATTTATTAACCCCAACCACCTTTCTCTCTCTTCATTCAATTTTTTCATTACTGATCTTCCTCTTCTTCTTCCTCACCGAACCCACACCGTAGGCAAGTGCATCTTGCTACATGGAGGAACCCGGTTTTTATTGTTCCATTCTCTTCCTCATAACATTCTAAGTCACTTTAGTATTTAGAAATTTCGAATTCCATGGCTTATTTCATGTAGATCTAAGCTTTAGTATTTTTGATCTTCCGAAACTTGGTTGTTTCCGAAATAGAGAGTTCCATGTAGTAGGGATTTTGATTTTACACAAGTTTGGCTCTTGAATGGTTGGGTTTCATTGGGTCTTGGCCGAGATGGGGGTTTCCTGAGCTCTTGAGCCTTTTACGCATGCTTGTTTTGGCCATGGGGCGAAGATAAAGTTTTACGCACACGTTCTAACATGTTAGCGTAGTGTTTAGCCCTTACGCCCACGTTTTATGTGTCAGCGTGTTATATCAGCCTTTTACGCACACGTTTTCACGTGCCCGCGTAGTATTCCTTTTTCCGCCCACGTATTGCGTGCCAGCGTACTCTGTTTTACGCTGAGTTCCCACAAATTTTACGCTCGGGGCCTTCCCGCTCGCGTGAAATCGTGCTCGCGTAAAAACCTGGCTCGAGCAGACTCTCGCGAGCGTAAAGTTGCCCGAGCGTTTCCTCGCGTAGAACTCACTCGCGTAGAGTTTTGCTCGAGAGTTGGCGTGCGTAAAATCTTACGAGCGTAAAGCCTGGCTAGCGTAAAACCCCACCTGCATGTACCCTTGCTCGCATAGAGCTATCTTACCTTGTTCTTGCTAGCGTAAGCCACTTTACGCTTGAAGGCCCCTTGGTCTAGCGTAGTAGTACGCGTGTAGAGACTTGAGTTCCTATGGCGTACACCTTACCCCTTGATAATCACGAATTTATTTAATATGTTTGGAAATGATAATTGAACATGGCATGGTATGATAAGTATACCGGACATGATTATCTCGAATTGCTGTTGCGACGGCTAACATGTCATGACATGACCTGACAAGAATGATTGACCTGGACACCGTGGACGATTGTTTTTGTACAAATAAACCAGTACTGTCTTACATCATGTCTTGGACAGGAAACCCTGAATACCACGGTCAGGGGTACCTACTGAAATCAACTACGGCTAATAACTAATAATTCAGTAGTCATGAAGAGATTTTCCAGCTACAAGCAATCCCGTTATCTGGGCGCACTAACGAACTTGTAGCCTTCCGACGAGTAGGGCACATCTCCAGCACACAGTCATGTGGTGCACCCTTCATAAACGGACATTCGACCCGGATAACCTGGATGGTCTGCAGGGCTGGTGGCTTTTGGAATAATCTCATTGCATCTTGCTAGTAACTAGGCCTGTGATAACCCTAGTTAGTTAAAGTATCAAGCCGTACTCATTGCTTGGCCGTGATTGATTGGATGGAATTTAACCCAACTTAGTCTTGCCCCAATCCTGTACAAGATTGTTACATGATGGGATTATTTATACTAGCCTTAACAATAAAGATGAGGGGACCAATACTGTTCAGGCGAAGGGTTATAACCCCGATCCTTGTTTGGTTTAAGGGTTGTAACCTGGCTCCCGGGGCAGTTCTGCATCCTCTCTTCGTTTATTGTCTTATTGCTCTCCATGACATACTCGTCATGTTTTACTTATTCAATAGCATGATTATTTATACTGGCCTCAACAATAAAGATCAAAGTCCAGTGCTGTTCAGGCGAAGGGTTACAACCCTGGTCCTTGTTTGGTTTAAGGGTTGTAACCAGGCTTCCGGAGCAGTTCTGTGTCCTCTCTTCATTTATTGACTTATTTTACCCTATGTTCCTGCTTACCAATAGTATTTGAGACGGTTTCTATTCAGGTGAAGGGTTACAACCCCGGTCCTTGTTTGGTTTAAGGGCGGTGACATGGCTACTTGAATGGTTTCCTCGTACTCAGTTTACTGTTGTTACCTCTATTACTTTCAGTTCTTTATTTATTATCTTTAATATTCTATTGTGATATGTTGGTTTTAGTTCCTAAGTGAAGCCTCCTTTGTGGCACTTGCTCTTTCTAGGGTCTGACCTAGCTGGTTTTGTGTGGCCAGATATCAGAGCAGCACCAGAGGATCCACCTGTCTTCCAGCCAGATGGTGACCACCAGGCGTAACCCTGACAACGAGTGGGTTTCTTTTTGTCCTCCCACTTTATTGTAAAAATTATTCTTTTGAGGCATTTAGCAGACGAGCACGTGTTAGCTCGGTTGCACCTTTATTTACTGTCTGCCTACGGGTTGTAACATGATTGACAAATCCTAGGGTTGATCATGTATGACTGAAACTCTTGCTAGACTTGACATTTTGTAACGACTAGCTTCATGATCAACTGAATATGTAATGTTTGGGACGCCTTGTTATTGTGTATTTGGTGATCTTACATCTTGAAATACTTACTTACTTGCTTGCGATTGAGACACTAGGCTTGTTCATGACCATAGGAGACTGATGGATTGTAGTTAAACCATCATATATCTAGACAGCCGTGACCGTATAGTGAGATGGATTTCGTTTCATTATGTGTAGCTGGCTATGTATGCTCCCGCTCTCCAGTATTCTGGTTCTGGGGCGTTACACCACCACCGACAACAATGTAGCCACCACCGTCACCACCACCAAATCAGAAATAAATCGAAAACTCCCGCCACTTATCCGACCTCGACGTGCCACCACCTCGGTGTAGGAACACTAGAGGAGGGTGAATAGGGTCAAGCTAACTAATCAAGCACTTAGCACAAGCTAATGGGCATTTTAAAAATATAAGTGCAAGAGAAGAAGCAATAACAATACCGATACAAGATATATCCTGGTATCCTCCCAAGAGGCACTCCAGTCCCGGAACTCTCTCCGGCTTTACTCCACTATTTGAGTAAATAGTTACACACGAGTTTGGATCCGAAGAACTCGCCAACTTCTTACACGAGAGCTTTAATCCGAAGGCCTCTCCGACTTCAACCGAGAGTTTGGATACGAAGACTCTCCAACTTCAACCGAGAGTTTGGATACGAAGACTCTCCAACTTCAACCTTTCACAATAGGTTTTGATCTCCTTATACAATAAGATAAAAATCTTACTTTTCAACTCAATAATTTTAACACAATTTGTGGATGGCAAATGAAAGTTTTGTAGAGTTGTTTGTGGATAGGCTTTGGTGGTTTAGAAATGTCTAGGCTCAAAACATCAACCTTGAATAAAGGGATTCAAGGCTATTTTTAACCAAAGCATTGAAAAGAGCCAAAGGCAAATTTTCAGTCTGCGAACCGGCATACCACCGGTATACCGGTTTGGAATGCAACGGCTAGAAATATAGCCGTTGGGATCATTAATTGCTCGGATTTTCGACCGTTGGAATTTCAACGTTACTAAACCGGTATACCGTCGGTATGAACCGGTATGCCGTCGGTATGCCGATTTTGTAGACAGAAACTTTCTGTGAACAAAATCGGTATACCGTCTGTACGGACCGGCATACCTTCGGTATGCCGATTTTCATCCGAAAATGATCCTGGACTAATTTCTACCATAGCTTTCGATTTTACCATCCATTTCTTGTGTTTACAAATATTCCTAAGACTCATTACAGACTCCAGAAATACTGTAGCAGGTGCAGGCTTCTTCAGAGTCATGAAATGATGATGGCATGGCATGGCTTCTTTCCTTGATAGATGTTGGCTTTTTCCCTTGGCGGCAGCTGTCCAAAGATATCCAATTTGTGAAAATTGAATACCTTTCGGGGGCTTTTTCCCCCGAGTGCGTGGCTCCGGAGATGTCGTCGGGTGGTTCAGAGAAATCTTGTGGGATCTGTGGTCTTTGGCCTACCATGATTTTTTTATTGCATATGTCCACATTGATCTTGCTTATTGCTTTTCTGCATGTACATGTTAGACGAACAAAGCAATATACATAGTAGCAAGTATGATAAGTTTAATGCACATTAGGACAATGCTGAGTTTAAGTATAAGTGCTAAGGTGATAGCATAAAAGTTAGTGATATCATAATGATTAAAATTAATTGAATAACCAAAATCAAAAACATAGTTTTGATTTTGGCAACCCGATTAAATTTAAGATAGATAAGCTCATATCACTAATATGTAAACCAATAGGCACATATCACCAAAGGTATAAGTATAAGTAGAAATGCTATAGCGATAGTATGAAGATTAGTGATAATGAAATGCTAAACTTAATAGATTAACCATATTCAAAAATATGATACAATCATTGGGCCAACAATCTCCCGCTTTTTGATTATGGCAAATCGGTTAAGTTTAGTATGGACATAATAGATGCATGTATCACTAATATATAAGCAGATATACGGATGTACCACTAGTCGCATGTTACTTAAAATACTTCTACCCCTTATTAAAAATATTGAAGCACATACTTAAACTTACTTCTCCCCCTTTAACATAATAAAAAATAGGCTCCCCCGTACTAAGAGATAAAAATGAAATCAATCTCAAGCATAGAAATCAGAGTATGGGGAAGTCATAGACAATCATGATCAAGATATACTAATGAAAAACAATGGGAGAAGGGTATAATGACAAGTGTATAAAGCAACATTACCAATGTAGAACATCAAATTTTAAAAGAAGCATGTCAAAACACAATATAGTTGGTAAAACAAATAAAATTGAAAACACTCAATTAATAGTGTACCAACTTGAAATCCAAGAGAGAAACTCCAAAACATAATATGATATGAATTAAAACTCTAGTTTTGGAAGGAAGCAATATACCAATTGAAATAAAAGATATCTATCAACGATTTCAATCAAAAGCCCATGAGGATTAGATAATTGCAAAGTAATTGATATAGAATAATCTTATTATTTGCAAAATATATATGCTTACCCAAGTTCTTGAATTTGAACTCAATTACCTTAACATGCTATATGAATACCCTTTTAGATAAACATGAAGGTAAAGAAGAAAAATACTTAAGAAGGAGAAATTCAGTCGACTTGAATGCTCCCCCTCAAAGTATTACAATGTTGATATACATGAATTTTGGGTAAGTCCTCATTAAGAAAAGCCAAATAATTTAAGCAAATAAGGAAAGCCAAATAAATAAAAGCACAATAGTCATCAAGATAAGATATGAAAGTTAATATTAACAAGATGACTTATTTAAACCATATAAAAGAGAGAGATAAATAATAAAGACACTTGCATACACTCTCATAAATCTTTCACAAATAAAAATATCATGACCACAATAATAGGATATAAAATTGAAGAAATATGGTCAATGATGAACTAGGTATACGACATATTAATGGGTATAAATAAATAGGACCAATTAATTTGCTCCCCCTCAAAAGATGCGTATCTAGTTCCAAAGCACTTATAGCATAAAATAGATAACTACAAGATCTAGGGGTAAATCAACTATGGATTTCTCCCCATTGCTCGATGCATATAAGGCTACAATATCCTCAAAAGACGAATAATATCATCTTTAGTCAAGAAGAGATATACAATTAATAGCCACTAAAGATGAAGGATCAAAAGAATATTTGAATTAAGCACATATAATCAAAAGATGGCATACATTAACCTATATAGAAAGATCTTATATATAAATATGATAGATCAATATATGTTATCTTTTGGGAAAATGTCATCATGAAAAAGAATAAAGTCAATTAAGAACAATCATGATGATAGACAAATATAGCATAAAAATAAAGTAAAAATAAAAATATCATGTCAATAATTATTTAATTATGAAAGAATCAATCAATTTAATGCTTTGCATGGACTAGACATGTTTTATCACATATGTACCCATCAACTAGGTAATTTCCAAACTTTGCTATATCCAAATGAAAGACCAATAAAGTTCAAATAGTAAAGACACTATGTGATAATCCATGAGTAGTCAAAGTAGAGTAGTAAATTAACTTGACATTTACAGAATTAGATTGTTTAGGACTACTCAATCATTAAGATCATTCATAAAGAAAGAAAATGAATAAATATGATCAAATGAATCTCATCAAGAGAAAAATAAAAATCCATCTTTATAATAAAATCTCATAAATAAATAAGAATATGGAAAAGAGTCATTCGCATTTAAATGATTGCAAATATAATCAAGAAGAGATGTAAATGATAATATGATAAAAATCATGACTCAAAAGTGAGAGAAATTTAAGAGATACATGCTAATGACTAATAAGGAAGGAGACTTAAAGAAAGGAATCACAAACCTCCAAGTGAAACAAGATCTAATCAAGAATTTGTAAAACAGTTTTTAGAGAATAAACATATGTATCTAAAATAGGATACAAATTACATTTAGAAGAATCACAGATCTTGTTTATGTAAACTAGCATATCATATATAGATTGAAAAGAAAAACAATAGCTAGGTGAGTGAAAGTGACCAAATTATATATCTTAACAATATATCATAAATAAGCAAGCTACATAACTAATTAAGATTAATAAGGTAAGTCATTAATAAGATAAATGTGCTCATTTAATCTTAAGTCACTAACACTAAAGATACTTGCTCAAGCATAGAGTTCACAAATAGGGCAATACATTTTGAATGAACAAAATGATTTATAGACTCTTTACTAAGCAAGGATAAGAGCATAAGATGACAAATAAAAGAATTATTCTCTTATCAAGTATAGGCCAAAAGAGATATTCATGAAAATAATAAAATAAATCTCTTTGCCAAGTATTGGGATTGGTCCAAGATAATGAAATATATCAATCTAGAGAATGCAAAATATTATAGCCATTATGAAATAAGTGTATTCTCTAGAAATGAAAAATCTCAACACAACAGCTCAAACTATAGTAGCTAAAGTCATAAGAAATATGATGTATCAATTATATGTATTCTCATGTGCTACAAAAACTATTGGGCAACAATAATTCAAAAAGAAGCGTAAATCCAAGGAATGAGCAAAGAAAGATCATTAAGATCAAGAAAGCTAAATACAAAAGATATCAAGAAGTACATTTTTCAAAGAGCTTTCATAGTGCACCATAGTAAGTTATAAAGAAGATATAGATTTGAAAATGTTCACTAAAAATGGAGGTAAATATAAAAACAAGACAAAGCACAAAACCATGTGATTCTTAAAAGAACTTCCATAAATAGTCAAGAGCAAGACATTAATAAATATTTTCTCTCAACATCCAAACTTAAAGGTATAAAACAAATAAATATCAAAAGTTAGGAATCATTTATATATATGAAACTATATATATAACGAATAGGCATACATGAAAAGATCAAAAATCAGTTAAGAACAAGTATCCATAATGCCAACTAAAAAGTCAATAAGATATCATCAAAAGAAGACTTTAAGGATGAAGCTAATTGATTCAAGAAGAATAATTTTGGTCAAAGTAATCAATAGCTAAAGTATAAGATAAGCACAAGTTTGAAGATAACAAGTATAATTAAATACTCTTCAAGTCAATATAAAACTTTAGCTTAACTCATATGCCCACATAAAGATATTTATACAAAAATATATATCAACATAAGAAATACATGATCTACATGTAAATGGAAATAATGAATATAGTCCTGTATCCTTAATGAATGTTTGAAAAACCATCACCAATTCAAAAGCATGTATAAATAAACTTCATTAGGCAAAGACATAATTGATTCTCAAGAGGATAATCAAAATAAAATGTGAGAATCAAAAATAAATATATTATGCAAGCACAACATTTAAAGAGAAGTACAAGTATATACTTGTTAAGTAATAAGAAGCTTGTGCTAAAAACATATATTCACAAATACAGATTTAAAGTAAATAAGACATATTTTAAAGAGAAATCGGTAAGCAGTAACTATTTCAAAAACTTTAAAGACGGAGAGTTAAAATCATATTAACTAAAATCAAAACCAAGCTCCTATGGACTAGAGTGATATGCATAATTTATAAAAGATTTAAGAATAACGAGCATGCATATATAAATTTGTCATACTAATAGAAAATGAGTGATAAACTACATAGTGTGAACTAATCATTTAAGCCGAGTAACTAGTCATGCTAGATAAAAGAATTAATAAGAAAATTAACTAAGCATGCTAGTATTAAATCTCATATTGATTTATATAAAAGATACCTAAAGGATATCAGTGTGAGCTAGTAGAAAGACATCAAGAGAAACATGCTAGATTCTACAAAAATAAATAATTTAAAGAGAATCGTTTAGCATGTTATCAAAGTGGCTCTAGTGGCCACGCTTGTGTTGGTGCAATTGCTTGGAAGATGATATTTGAGCTTTGCAACCACCAACACGTCCTCGGTGCTATGTCCCGTTATAAGAAGCTCCACCTACAACATTAGGTGAAGACTTGGTATCCAAATAAACTTGGATCCACATTTGTTAGCTTTAGGGACCCATATAACACTTACTCTAGCATTGGTTGTAAGGGTCCTACGAATAGGGCATGTAAAGCTTATGTGTCCAATGCGAGAGCAATAAAAGCACCTAATACTAGTGTGTGCACATGTATCAGAATGTGTCACGACCTGCACCCACTGTGAGGGTACGAGAACGTAACAGCGCCCAGCCTACGCCACAGTGTCGGCGGTAGAACGCTGTCCTAGGTTACTATCTAATCAACAACTCACGCAATTATATAATGTACTTGTCAAATCTCAACTCCGAACGGAGGACAAGTATAGATATAATGAAATCTCAATCACAGTCTACGCACGATAAGATAACACAGAAGTTTATATCTAAAGACTAACAACAACATTTAAAAACTTCTAAATAATAATATCTCAAACAAACCCAATAAAACTCGTATCTCAAGTTATTACAATTCAAGTTCTAAAACATGAAAAACTAAACCAAGTCTACTAGCTAGTCTCCCGATCACTCCTGAGTGTCGGGGCCATAGGTAGCTAAGCCATCTCCTGCTCCAAGGCAAGTAGGGCAAATATCCTCAGGACAAGCATCTGTAATATTTTCAACAGGTCCAGTCAGGACAGGAACGAACACAATCTCATCTAGAAAACCCAAGTAAATGACAGAGAACTATAAAACAGTTATAGACAGTTGTATTGATGAATATGGCAGTTTAATTTTCAGGTGATGGTATAGAGAGACAAATAAAGTACAAGAAAGTAAGTAACTAAACAAGAAGAGAAACATAGCAATGAAGACTGTAAAATAAGATCTAGCTGAACTAGAGTAACATAATGAGTTCAGACAGTACAATATAAGTCGAGTGTAATCCCAATGTGAGTCTAATATAAGATGAGTCGAATGTAATTCTAATCATTATTCTAATAAGGTGAATCGAATAAGGTGATACGAATAAGATGATACGAATAGTGATTCACATGATGTTCTAATAATGATTCGAATAAATTCTCCAAGTGTGTTTTAAAATACTTAGTTAGACATGTAAACGGCTAAGGGTAAATACGGCACATCACATACCTGGCCGGGTGTGGAATGGCTATGGTTCGAATATTATTCACAGGGGGTGGTTCGAATAGGGGGAATGTTCACATGTGTAATCAAGTATTTCCCCGCCCATCTAATACAAATGAATCCAAAATCCGACACATCAATCGAATAAAAGTCCAACCAACACATGAAGATACGAATAGGTGGTTCGAATAGTGATTCGTATGGTGATTCGAATAATAGAGGTAAGACGAGTAAGTATGTGTGTCGTATACATGAATTCAGAAATAACAATTCGTGTTTGTAACAGAGAATCACATACAGCTAACTAGAACTGAAGTACAGTAATTGACAAATAAATGAGAGAACTATCAGAGAATGTACTCGCCTGCTACTCTGAAAAGAGTAGTGTAATATCAGATGGCTGCACCAGAGTCACAATGTCCTAAACAGAGTAATATGAGTTATGACATGTTAAATAGAAGAAAAAATAAAGGCTATAATGCAAACTATATAATTTCTAGGTCAAAGTAGGTCAAAGTCAACTCTAAGTCAAACCTGGTCAACTGTCTAGGTCAAACTAGGTCCAAGGCAAACTTGGTCAACTATGGGTCAAAGTCAACTTAGGTCAATTGGTCATATATAGACTTAATGTTGACTTTGGTCAACTGTCTAGTCAAAATAGATCAACAAGTCAATCTAAGCCAATGGTCAACTAGTCTATCTAAGTTAAACTCTATATCTAACTCAACTAACTCATAGGCTAGTGCACTAGGATACCATATCCTATAACAATGTGCATACCAACCCAAGGCTAAGGTATCTCACATAAATATAGTACATACATATATGCATAGCTTATATAGAATCTACTAACCTATCACACACATGTATATACATATATACCATCTCATAACATAACATATGTATAGGCCTAACCTATATATCATATAAGTACCATATATATATAACTATATCTCATATAGCTACTAGCCTACATGGCACTATATATATAATACAATATATATATGCATTACACTATATATACCTATATATAACTATACCCATAACCTTAGACACATATACAATCACATACACCCTCACTTTAATACCCTCATTTATACATCCTCATACCCTCAAAACTCATGTATCTACATAGGCCTAGTATTAGCCTAACCTATAAACCACTCATAACCCTTATGTATATTTAATAACCCATGGACTCTCATATCTATTTAGCCCCACAACTGATACCAATATCAGTTATCTATACAACCCTTACCTATATCTATATAACATATATGCAACCCCCATAACCATATCATGTAAATATTCAAATCAAACATTCATAGATATATAGGTATAAATGTATACACATTTGCATACCATAAATAGAGTCAACTAACCCATGCACCCCAGCCCCTCACTGCACTAGTGCACAGGCCAATATGGCCTGTGCTGCTGCCCCAAGGGGGCAGCCTACTGCCTCTACAATGCAGTGCTGCAAATGAAAAGCCAGGCAATGCAATGCACTGGTATGCCTACTGCTGCCTTCTTCTTCTTACTGTTTCCACAAATTCCTTCCTTGTGCACACACCAATACACACAATATGTGCTATCAATAGCCAAGTAGTATCCTAAGGACTGAAGGAAAGAGGAAAAACTGGAAAAAGCAGTAAATAATCTCAAGAAATTCCTGAGACAAATACATGTCACTCTAACAGTTAAACTCAGATTTCAGTGTGCAAATCAGTATCTTGTGTGTATGTGTGTGTAGATAGAGGCTTATAGGTTCTCAGATTTGTGTAGTAATCAAAGTGTAATTGTGTGTAAAAAGAACTCATGAATTCTCAGGAAAACAGTTCAACAAATGTGTCAAGTAACAATGGTGAGCAGAGCAAGGAGTGGATGAGTGTGTGTAATCAAACCGTGCATTTGTGTAGATAATTTCTCAGGAAAAAATATGCCTTGTGTGTGAATGACAGGGATTCAGTGATGTATAAATAATATCAGGGAATGACAGTTCATATATCAAACCAAATTCAAATCCTATCATCCCAAAACAAATTTGAAAACTCAAACCATTGAACCCAAAACATGAACCTATCTCAGTGAGTATTACAAAATTAAAATCAAGAAAAAATCCTAAATCAGTCTAAACACAGTGCACATGTGAATGACAGTGCATATGTTTAACCTCCACACAAATTCGAAAACCCCATATCAAAATCTCAGGAATTTCAATAACTGAAATCTCATTAAAATCATATGAAAAATTTAGTCTAACCTTTCATTCTCAGAAAGAAATCAATTTCAGTTCTCAGTTAAGTTTATCAAATTTCGAAATGAAACTTAGGTTCACTTTTGAGTTCTCTGAAACACATGTAATGGCAGTTCAAAATACCAGTCCAAAACCAATTGAAAATCCATTTCCTAACACCAATCAATACACAACCATATCAGTAAACTATGACACAAGTAAATGGATTTATTTGGCAGTTTAAATCATTACAACAGTTAAAAATATACAATTAAAGCTCAGGTTTCAAATTTGTAGAACTGTGTATCAGGCTTTTTAGGAAAATCATTAATTCAAATCAAATTAATTATCCAATTTACAATTAATAGGTTGGTAATCAGAGTACTACATGTGTATGTGTCTAGCAGACCAATATGTGTCAAAAATCTGGACACAAACGTGTCCAAATACTCAATACACACACAGACACTAAGACGTACACAGACAGCATCGTGCACGAGTGTGAGTCGGTCTAGGACACGACACACACAACCTAGGATATCGTGCACATGTCAGTAGCTAGGTGGGGTGTCAGGGTAGGTGTCTAGGTGCCTGAGTCGTGTCTACGAAGTCGTGTGTCCACGTGCGAAGCGCGTATCAGTAGGGAAATTCCGTGCGCTGTGTCTGTGTACAGGATCAGTGCACTCACGATTTCTCACTCGAAACGACACGACTCGACACGAAACTTTGGGGGAGTCTTGACAGACGTTGCCCCTACCCCCATGTCAAATTTAACGTGTCCACGTGTTGTGTGTAGGAAGAAATTGGGGTCGGATAGCAGGGCATGTAAATGGGGCGTCGTGCAGCGAGTTCGTGCCCGTTTTAGACACGGACACGACACGAAAGTCGACTCAGTCCTCACGAAATCTAAAGCACATTTATAGGGCTACCACTTTATTCAATTAGTTTTTGCAAATAAAACCTTTTAATTCTCACAAGCATTTCATCAAACAACTAGGAGACACTATGACACGTGTCCGATACGGACACCAAACGGACACGAATTCCATCCAAATTTTGAGGACACCTAGGGGACTCCTAGATCTAGCCCTACATGCAAAGAAAACTAAAATTTAAATCAATTTAGAAGGTTTTACCTATATGTGCAAAAAGCTTGGAAAAGCTTCAAATGGGGGATTCTTCCTCTTGATGCCAAAAGCTCCAAATTGTCCCAAAGCTGGGATTAAATTCCATATTCAGAAAATAGGAGAAAATTAGGTTCTAATGCAAAAAACTAGGATTAAAAAGGAATTAAAATGGATTTATGGGGATTTTTGGAAGAGGGACAAATACCTTTCTCTTTTCAATGTTGAATTGAATAAAGAAAGAGGCAAGCCCTAGAGAATAAGTATTTATATAGGGTGGGGATCCCTATGGCTGGTCATTTAGGGTTTGGTTAGGGTTAGGTCTTCTAGTTATGGGCCATGGGCCAAGTCACGATCAAATAAATCATTAAGCCATAAGTCATTTCATGAAACCATAAACCATGACTTAAATTCACTAAACCAAAACCCCTCATTCTAAAATTAGTTTCTAATGACTAAAAGTAGGTTAACCTAAGTTAGACTAGGGTCACCATGGCTAGGGTTAGCTTCTAGGCTAGTTCACTAGGTCTCAACAAGTCAAGTCAACCTAGAATTCACCAATTTACTAAATCATCAAATAATTCAAATAAGTCAAAATGATCAAAATTCCCCTAGGCTAAAAATGATAATAAATCATTCTAATGACATGGTTAGGATCTAGGTCATGCAGTCACTAGGGTTCTACTTGCAGCACATAAAAATCACAAGTCATGACTTAAAATAGTTTTTAAATAGTTTAAAAATAGTTAAAAATCACCAAAAATCATAATGTGAAATAAATATCAATAAATAATAATTATAATTACAAAATTTCAAAAATACCCTCATCTAAAAAATTGGGTGTTACAGAATGAGCATAGTTATGAACATGTGACATACTAGAATGATGAATATCTCTAGAGTGAGCATGAGAAGATTTGGTTTTAAGAATATCATGTTCTAATAGCAAATCATCATACAAACAAGTAAGAGAATCAAATCTAGCATTTAAAGCATAATTCTCTTTTTCAAATAAAGTAATTCTAGAATTAAAATCATCATTTCGTTTCTTTAAAGAATCAATAAAAGAATCGTGCAAAAAGTTAACACAAGCGTTTGACTTTTAAGATCTTCTATTGATGAGGAAAGAGATTTGATTTTCAAGATTAAAGCCTCATTCAAGCTCTTTAAAGAAACACATGATGAGTTTTGAGAATCAACTCTAGATAATAAATTATTGTTTTCATTTCTCAAAAACTCATTTGCTTCTTCTAAATGAATAACCTTTTCAGAAAGTTCTTCATTTGTAGAATGAAGGTTGTCAAGAATCTCTTAGGAATGTTTAGCCATGGCTTTCCACTTAGAGCATTTCTTGCATTTAGAAGAAACATGATTGTCTATGCTACTAGAAGTAAAACCCTCTTTATCGGAGGAGGAGTAAGAGGAATACGATGCCATAGAAAAATAATAAGGATCTACTCTAAGGATGTTAAGCCTAACAATTTTGTCCTTGCTCTGATACCAATTGTAGGAACCCTAGAGGGGGGTGAATAGGGTCAAGCTAACTAATCAAGCACTTAGCACAAGCTAATGGGCAATTTAAAAATATAAGTGCAAAAGAAGAAGCAATAACAATACCGACACATGATATATCCTGGTATCCTCCCAAGAGGCACTCGAGTCCCAGAACTCTCTCCGGCTTTAATCCACTATTTGAGTAAATAGTTATACACGAGTTTGGATCCGAAGAACTCGCCAACTTCTTACACGAGAGCTTTAATCCGAAGGCCTCTCCGACTTCAACCGAGAGTTTGGATACGAAGACTCTCCAATTTCAACCGAGAGTTTGGATACGAAGTCTCTCCAACTTCAACATTTCACAATAGGTTTTGATCTCCTTATACAATAAGATGAAGATCTTACTTTTCAACTCAATAACTCTAACACAATTTGTGGATGGCAAATGAATATTTTGTAGAGTTGTTTGTGGATAGGCTTTAGTGGTTTAGAAATTTCTAGGCTCAAAGCATCAACCTTGAATAAAGGGGTTCAAGGCTATTTATAACCAAAGCATTAAAAAGAGCCAAAGGCAAATTTTTAGTCTGCGAACCGGTATACCGTCGGTATGAACCGGCATACCGCCGGTATACCGGTCTGGAATGCAACGGCTAGAAATATAGCCGTTGGGATCATTAATTACTCGAATTTTCGACTATTGGAATTTCAACTTTATTAAACCGGTATACCGTCGGTATGAACCGGTATGCCGCCGGTATGCCGATTTTGTAGACAGAAACTTTCTGTGAACAAAATCGGTATGCCGTCGGTATGGACCGGTATACCGTCGGTATGCCGGTTTTCATCCGAAAATGATCCTGGATTAATTTCTACCCTAGCTTTCGATTTTACCATCCATTTTTTGTGTTTACAAATATTCCTAAGACTCATTACAGACTCCAGAAATACTGTAGCAGGTGCAGGTTTGTTCAGAGTCTTGAAATGATGATGGCATGGCATGGCTTCTTTCCTTGATAGATGTTGGCTTTTTCCCTTGGCAGCAGCTGTCCAAAGATATCCAATTTGTGAAAACTGAATACCTTTCGGGGGCTTTTTCCTCCAAGTGCGTGGCTCCGGAGATGTCGTCGGGTGGTTCAGAGAAATCTTGTGGGATCCGTGGTCTTTGGCCAACCATGTTTTCTTCATTGCATATGTCCACATTGATCTTGCTTATTACTTTTATGTATGTACATGTTAGACGAACAAAGCAATATACATAGTAGCAAGTATGATAAGTTTAATGCATATTAGGACAGTGCTGAGTTTAAGTATAAGTGCTAAGGTGATAGCATAAAAGTTAGTGATATCATAATGATTAAAATTAATTGAATAACCAAAATCAAAAACATTGTTTTGATTTTGGCAACCCGATTAAATTTAAGATAGATAAGCTCATATCACTAATATGTTAACCAATAGGCACATATCACCAAAGGTATAAGTATAAGTAGAAATGCTATAGCGATAGTATGAAGATTAGTGATAATGAAATGCTAAACTGAATAGATTAACCATATTCAAAAATATGATACAATCATTGGGCCAACACTCGGATCCGAGCGTTTCGACCGTCGTCAAGCACCGCGGAGCTCGCGTTCCCTGAGCCGCTCCTCGATGTGCAGCAGGTGACCTGGTCCATCGCGGTTGCGAGCCCACCGATGGCCGCGAGACCGCACGTGTCCTCGCGAGCTGCGATCGCCGGCCAAGCCCAGTGCGTACCCAGTCGCGTGGTGCTCCCCATCGTGGTCCACTGGCCGACAAGAGACTCCCCTGCTGATGAACCCCTATCCCGCTTGAACTCACCACTCATCGAAACCACCCACCGTCGACGCAATGGCAACCACCGCACACCCAGAAACAAAAGAGAAAAGGGAAACCCTAACCTTCTTGTCCTTAGCCGCACCTGGCCGCTGCCACCAGCGCGTCCGCCTTCGCTGGCCGAACCGCCCAGCCGCTACTTCTCCGATGGGCATTCATCACCGCCCGCTTCCTTTCGATCCCCAGCGTCGACCTCTGGCGCGTCAGCCGCGTCGACAGCTGCCATGGACCCCCTGCCACTCGCCTTCCCGGCCCTCTTCCGAACCCCTATCAGTATGCTCAGCTCTCCTCCTTTTTTTCTCTAAGACCTTCTCTTTCCCCTTCCTTCTTTAAGTAACATGTAAGTTTACTTTTTGCTATGAAGTCAAAGAAAGGGGGAACAACTAATATTACTTTGTTGTTTCCTCTGTGTTTTTTTTGCAGCATCGAATATTTACTAAGAAATTTATTATTATGCTACTACTATTACTATTATTATTACTTGGTTATAAATACTTGCTATTGGTTTTATTAATATTGTGCATGTACAAATTATTAAATATTGTTTTCTTGAATAAATTATTAATATTTTATTTTGGTCTTCGTGTTTTGGACAACTGTACATATGTTGGTACTAGTGTATCCTTTACAAACAGTTATTGCATTAGTTATTTTAGTATTATTGATAATATTTTAGTATTATTTTATTAGTAACATTATTACTTTGTTATAAAAAATAGCAGCTTAAGGGTTTCCATATTTTTATGGCGTTAAAAAAACAATGTGCATATATAACTCTATATTTTATGTTAATAATATTATTGTCTACTATTATTTTCTTTAATATTTTACAATGCCTTCTTTTATTATCGAAAAGACGTATTGTTATCATTAGTGCTGTTATTAGCATTATCATTATTTTAAATAGATAGATACAAAATTATTTTCAAAATTATTTTTTACAAAACTTAGTAAGCCCTAAAATATTTTTCTAGATTTTATTTTTCTACAAAATTATACCTTTACAAACTTAAAGTTAGCCTAAAACAAATTTTGATTTTTAAAAGTGTTTTTCCTGAAAATATATTTTGACTAATGAAGAACTGGTTTCAAACATTATAAGTAATTTTTGAAAACTAGTATAAGCATTCGTTACCCAAATCTTCCTCGATTATCATCATTGACCCTGACTGATCGCATGACTGATCGCGTGTTTCTATTTTTTTTTGTTGTTGTGAATCTTGGACCCTTACATATCGAACATGGATTTTGAAAAAATCAGAACATAGCAGACCCTTGCATCACACCAGACGACACACCAGGCAAGATACCTTACCTTTACTGTTTATTTACTTGCTCAATATCATGCATGTTTTACTTATTACTTACTTCTAGCAAATGTAAAATTGTTCTTTCAAAACCGTATGTAGATTCAAATTACTATACTTTAGTTTTCTTTATGCATTTGACTTAGAGTTAAGGGACCACCCTTTGTGTGTGCCGCATTCATTAGCCTCGACACTTGTGCGCCACGAAGTCGCGAGTCGTATATAGATTTGGACTTGCGTGCTGACTGATCATCGTGCGTACAGGCCGTACGTTAGGATATAACTGCTAATAGTTATGGATGTCTAGAAGACTTAGCGGTTATTAGGAATATCGTGATGTGGATACAGCACGTGTAGTGCATAGGGAGGGAGAAGACAGCTATTAGGTTTAGGGGCTTTTACTCGTTTACTTTCCTCTAGATGCCCTTAGTAACTCAGTCGAGTGCTAGTGGGCCGTGCATTTACTTTCCTCTAGCTGCCGTTAGTGACTCACCCGAGAGCTAGTGTGTCGTACATTTATTTGTTACTTTTCTCTAGATGCCACTAGTGCCTCGGTTGAAACCCTAACGCGTCGTGTTTCTAGCTTCGGAAAGCTCCTGTATGGACGTTGTCTTCAAAGTGCATTTTCACAGAGAATGGTTAAGGACCTTTACCTGTTTAGACATATGCAATTTTTTGTTGAGCTAACTATATCCAGTTTATGACATGATATTATGAGTCTTGTTACGTCTCTCTAAGGACCTGATGATTTCTCTAGGTATGTTTGTGATTTTTGTAGGTGCTCTAGCCAAGGACATAGTTTACAATCTACCTTCGCGATGCTGTAGAAGCATGGAAAAGAATAAAGAAAGGCCTATGCGGCTCCGACAGAAAGATCCCCATACGGCTCAGGATCCCCAGGCGGCTCAGAAGTCCATGCGGCTCAGGAGTCCAGGAAGCTCAAGGGTCCATACGGCTCGGATAGTTCCATGTGGCCCAGAAAGAAGCCACGTGGCCTTCAACAGTTCTTCTCTACATTCTGCGGCATTTAATGCCCTGACGGCTGCTCTGACAAATGACAGCTACGACAGCTCTGACACAAAGACGTAATAATAACTCTGACATGATGGCGTTTTCCTAGGGAAGAGGAGAAAATCTTCTTACAGCTGGCAAGATCTACCAAGTCCCGAGGTCACTTCATGCGGCTGCTACATTTATGCGGCCGCCCACTTCATGCGGCAGCCCACTTCATGCGACTGTATCCTTCATGTGGCTGCCCATCTGCATGCGGCTGCCTATCCCCATACGGCTGCCCATCTGTATGCGGCTGCCTATCCCCATGCGGCTGCCCATCCTTATGCGGCTGCCCATCCTTATGCGGTTGTATACTTCATGCGGCTGAGAGGACCACCTATATGCGGCTCTTCCAGGACGGTCCAGTTGAGACACGTGGCGCTCTTCACGACAATTGAGACACGTGGCAGTCTTATCTTTCCTGGAATTATGGGTGCTAACAAATCCTAACAAAATTAGATTTGTTGTGATCGTCATAATTGCTCATATCAAATCAAATCAAGCAAATTGGACATGTGGCAGGCTATCACAAATCACGAATATTCATGGCAATCAACTTTTATTGCCCACGGAGATTTCATACAATCACATTAATTGCTCAAATTTATTATATTCAAGATGAATGGTCCAGATTGATAACTTTTAAGCTGCCGACTTTTCTAAATAGGTAATCATTACAAACCCTAATGATCACCCCCCACTCCTATAAATAGCAAGGTGCTATTCCCTTGCAAATGGACGGAGACAGACGCATACAGAGAGAGGCGCGCAGAGGAGCATATACACAAAAAGGAGAGCACAGAGAGATACGGGCAGAGCCAAACATAGAGCATTTTTTCTCCAGAGCCAAGACCGTGTCCGATCGTTTAAGGAGTAAGGCAGAGCTGCCGTCGCTTTCTCGAGCCTCTATCGTCACCCCCCCAGAATAAAAAATAAACAATTGTACTTAGATTGCTGTACCTAGGTTTTCGTCCCTAGGCTTTCTTTGTATGAGCGAGTTTGTATTGTGAGTCTATGTTCAGTCCTCCTATATAATTGTTCTGTACTTTTACAATCAATGGCAAACATGATGGCGACTCTGTTGGGGACAAACTTCTCCACGGCTGAGAAGTTGGTGACGTAATCGGATGCAGCCAAACTTGGCTCCACACAACAGAAGATGGTCATCCGCTTCGACCAACAGGCGTTTGAAGAAATGCTCTCCGACGGGAGCGCTGGCCCGGTCCAGAAGCGAACCCGCACAAAGAAAGCTCGCAGGGAGTGGAGGCCAAAATTATTTGCTCATCCCTAAGCTCTGGACGGAGTACTCTCTCCTGCCCAAGACGGCGAAGGCAACTCTCATGCGGTCCCACTTCAAGCCATAGAGGACTCTGCTGTCCCCAAGTTCGACAGAGGAAAGCACTACGATGCTGGACTTGCAGGGGCAAAGAGTGATTCTATTTGCTCCAGGAAGAAGCCGAACAAAGGCACTAGCCGCAGGCTGAACATTCATGCGGCCAAGATTGCCAGCCGCATGCATGATGTCCATGCGGCCGAAACTGCCAGCCGGATGCAGAATACCCATGCGGCCAAGATTTCTAGCCGCATGGAGAAGACTTATGCGGCCGAGACTTCCAGCCGCATGAAGAAAGCCCATGCGGTTACGATTGCCAGCCGCATGAAGACTGTTGATCCCAGCCGCATGCTGTCTGCTCCACGGGGCTCAGGATCAGTCTTCGATCGCCTCTCCTATGTTCCTGATCTCTCATGCTCCCGAGAAAATATGTCTGACTCTCTGCAGCACCACTTAGACTCTTCCTACTATGTGCCCTCATGCACTAGAATGAAGAAGTCTAGGGCAGCACGAGCTTGGCGAGCTCAGTCCGCTGTTCCGACCTCTGACCATCCGAGCGCTCCACATACTGTTATGCGGGCCTCTGATGGGAAGTTGTACAGAACAACTCGAGTCCATCCCCCGGCGGCAAACGAACAGAGTGGTTCCCAAAAGTCTTCCAAAACCCAGGGAGCAAACAAGGTCGTTCCAGACCCATCTGACTTGCGTGAGGTTATCCTCTACAAGCACAAAAAAAGAGAAGAGGCCTCGGTGTGCAAAGAGTCCTCCCATGTACGTCACTGCACCCAAGTCATTGTCAACTGCTGTTGCAACAACGCGACGGTACAAGAAGACCGGCAGTCCGTCTTCCAAAGATTACAACAGTCGAGCTCAGGGGATGAGGCACCTCCTGTTGTCTCCTGCAACTCTACTCAGAAAATCCCCGCCGATGGGAGAGGAAAGAAGATAAACGTTTCCAGCCCAAAGATTTCAACCCCTATGACTAAGAAACTATCGTCTAAACGGTTGTCCACCATCAGAGTTTTCTAAGGTACCCATTCAAAGACGAAATCTGCTACAGTAGGAGATTCATCATCCACATCACTGGGGGTCGCTGGAACTGGGGGTAGCACTCCTCCGAACATCCACGATAATCCGATGTTCCAAGAAGACGAGCCCGGAGAAACAACTCTCCCATCAGATACAGCAGGTACCGACGTCCCCGAGGACGTCCACGACTCTCAAGATGAAGCAAGCTCTGAAGCTGGGGGTACTATCCCTTATGAATTCGAACTAGAGGAGAACATTCCCACATACCCCGATGACTTCTCTGTACAAGGATATGATTCATAGGGTACGTCATACACCATCCCTTCTATCTCTACTCGTGTGAGGACGACGTTCATGACAATCAACGATCAAGATGGCCCCAGTGATCACCAACGCATCGACACTCTGGAGGCCATACTACGCACTTTGGTCGAATTGGTGGACGAGATCAAAGTAGCTCTCCCTACTCTACAAGGAGAGACGCCTGGCCAAACAAACTTGGGTCCCGCGGTCAATACGGACTCGAACTCAGCGGCACCAAACCTGGGCAATAATCCTCCTGAAATGTCAGCTCCCACTGCTACGGATGAGGCCAGGGAAGCAAGAAGAGAGGTCCAGGAGCTCCGAGCCATGTTTCACGCTCGAAAAGCCTCTCAAGACCTTAGAATACGACAACCATATCCTGCTGCATAGAGGGATGTCCCTTTTCCACCAAGATATAAGCCATTCAACATCAATCCCTATGATGGCAAGACCTCTGCAAGTCGATACATCACTTACTTCGAGGTCACCACCGACCATCTGCCCCATAACGATGCCATCCTTATACGATTATTCATTGGGGCATTGAAAGGGGTCGCCTTCGACTGGTACCGCAACCTGCCAAACAACTGCATCTACTCATTTGCCAGCTTCAAGCGCATGTTCTTAGAGAGATTCTACGAAGTAGGATAGGACGTCACAATGTCCACCCTCATGGACGTCGTTCAAGGGGAGAAAGAGCTGACAAGGAACTATATTGAGCGATTTTGCCAAACTGTAATGAAGTTGCCATCGGGTAATCCGGATTCCTCCTTGATTGAAATTTGCCAAAAGAGACTGCTCCCAACAATCAGCCTCTGGATGGGTGAAAGTCAATCCAAGGACTGGAAGACGTTCATCATCAGTGCCATTAGCGCCGAAGACAGGTTGAAGAAGGCTCGCCAACTGGGATTGCACATCTCGGAGGGGGAGGACAAGGGCAAGTGCCCTAATACCAACAACAACAATGGTGGTAACTCCTCCAATAATCGGGACAACAAGGGCAAGCATGCGATGGTGGCCGACACAGCCCAGAAACCTGAGTCAAAACCGGCAGACAAGCAATGGCCACAAATGACCTACTCCTTTGAAGACGGCCATGTCAAGCACATCTTGGACATGCTTATACAAGGAGATAGAATTCAGCTCCCTCCACCAAGATGGGAACCTCAGCCGGCAGAAATAGAGAGCCCAAAGTACTGCCATTACCACCGCTACGTCCACCATGCTACACACGACTGCTACCAAATGAAGCGATATATCCAACATCTCATCGATTCGAAGGCTCTAGCCATTAATTTCGAGGAGGTAACCGTGGCAGCCAATATGGTGTTCGTACAGTTTGGCAGCTTCCCTCCGACAGAGACTCAAGACGGGGTGGTACCCATCCCTCGGGCGACAATAGAGATTGCTATTCTTCCACCTCCTCGAGATCAGGCTACTGGTCTGGTACCCCTCACCACGTCACGAGGGGAGGTCATGTCGGTCCATCCAGACTTGGTACCTGAAGTGACTCAGTCCATACCACTCTTCATTGGCAAGAAGGATAGTAGAAAGGTCAGATCCTGTCGCACAATTTCGGCAGATGTCGAAGAAGCCACAACTGTCGTCACTCGGTCTGGTGCTCAATCCCAACCTACACCAGATAACTCGACTGAAGAACATCAGTCGGCTACTGCTGACGCTCCGGGACCTTCTCAACCTCCGACGACAAACAAGCCTACGCAGAAGGAGACTCGCTTTAACAAATCCCTCCGAAAAGAGGCGTCTCATGGGCTAGAGAGGCCCTACAACTTTGACATCTTGGCATAATTGGCCAACACACCGGCCAAATTATCATTATACGAGCTCCTGAGACTCTCCAAGGATGTTCGCACGGCTTTGAGTGATGCACTCCAGAATGCTGATGCATATCTGGCTCAGGTCAACCTCACGGGAGAGAGCCCGCCTACAAATCTCCAAGACAGCACTTGCACAAGAGCGATGCCCAATATTGTCTTCATGCTGCAGGATATGCTCATCAAAACCAATCTGCAGATCATCCGTTATACTACACTGGATACATCGGTGACGTAAAGGTGGATCGGATGCACATTGATCCTGGTTCTTCCATAAGCATCATCCCGAAGGGTCTGTTACATCATCTCCGCATTCCTATGCATCGCCTGATGCCAACAAGCACCGCCATCAGCGGTTTCAATTCGGGCAGGAGCTACCCGATTGGAAAGATTCGCTTGAAGTGCCAAATTGGCGATCTTCTGTCAGAAGTAACCTGTTACATCATAGATGCGGACACTTCCTACAACATCCTCCTGGGGCGCCCTTGGATACACGATTATATGATCGTGCCTTCCACACTGCACCAGTGCTTCAAGTATGTCGATAAACACGGCTTCGTGAGGACAGAAATTGCCGACAATGATCCCTTCAAAGGGGTCGAATCCTACTACTCAGACTCCTGCTTATACGAAAAGTCGAAGAGGCACCTTGGTGAAGGAGATATGTAAGCTCGAATTAAGACGGCCACAGGATCAGAAGAACCTATGACGATCCACCTCCAAGCTCGCAAATCTTGCAAGTCCGTACCCCTTACGGCTGCTCTGCGTAAGGACGCAATCAGCCTCTCGGCACAAGAGGGGCAAATGATAATCCGGCTGCCAAGGTTTGGCCAAGCGCCAAGACCCACAACGGAGCCACTGACAATCGGACTAACTAGAGTCGGCCAGCCACAAACGGAGAAGCTCAATCCCTCCGACAAGTCAATGATGATACGTCTTCCCAAAAAGAATCGTCAGCTCTATGCAACGTCTGGGGCTTCTAGCAAGCCAACCACTTCCCGTACAACATCGAGTACCAAAATGGGGTTCGCTAGTTTGCCAATGACTCCACGTTTTGCTCCACCAGTGGAACCCCTGTTGATCAAGTTACCCAAGTCATCATCTCAGTCTTCATTTATATAGGGGTGGCCGAAGAAGAAATAGAATTGGCCAAGTATGTGGCTGCTCACACTGATATTCCATCCGCATATGATGTAATCCCGTTAGATAAGATACCTTACTTTATCAATAAAGGGCTATATTTGAACTACATCGAGCTTAATAAGCTTTGTACAATGTATGCTATGGAACACGGTATAGGCACTCACCTACACACACAGGTGACAAATATTTACACCGCAAATCAACTTACTCCCGTGGAAGATGCTTATCACATAATCGAGGAAGGGGACCATCCAATCATCTTCGGTCGGAAGAATGATCCACAGCCCTTCACCATAGAAGAAGTCGATCTCGAATCAGACTCCGGGAGATTGCCTCTCTATCTATATAGCCCCCAATGCAAATACCTCATGCAAAAACAGAGGTATGATCTGGAAACTATACCAGGCTTGAACTATGGCACTAGACGGCGATTACCCTTACAATCGTCGGTCCCGGCTGGGAAACCACGAGACTACTACAATAAAATTAGATGTGGGCTAGGTTATGTCACACCCGCGACAACACCTGAGAGCTCAGACGAAGAATGTGACCGGCACTCACACTCAACTGGATCACCAACTTCTGATTCGGATATCAGCATCGGGGATGTATTCAGGCAAGTCTGGTCCGTCAATATGGTATTTGCCGACGCCTACGAAGAAGATAAAGACATTTCTGAACTTCTTGAGTTAGAGCCGTGGGCACAACAACTAGATACGCAGTAGGAGAAGCGATTTGAACAAAGAGAGCCTCCCACCGAGGATGAGGTTGTACAAGTCAATCATGGTGATGAATCCTCTCCAAAGCCTATCTTCGTCAGTAAGAATTTGACCGATGAAGAGCGAGAATCACTACTACAACTCGACAGAGAATATATCAACTTGTTCGCCTGGAGCTACGAAGATATGCCAGGACTGAACCCCGAGATTGCACTTCACAAACTCAACATCCGTCCAGACGTAAAGCCAGTCAAGCAACAGCAACGTCGGTTCCGTCCTGACGTCATGAATGCTATTGAAGCCGAGGTAAACAAGCTGATAGCCAGCGGCTTCATCCGTGAGGAACAACATCCTGACTGGGTTGCTAACATAGTTTTAGTCCTCAAGAAGAGTGGAAAGATTCGAATCTGCATCGACTTTCGCAATCTGAATGAGGCTTGTCCTAAGGATGAGTTCCTTCTCCCTATTACGGGACATTATGATCGACAACACCTGCGGCTTCGAGAGCATGTCATTCATAGATGGATTCTCGGGGTACAACTAGATCAAGATGTTCCCTGACGACGAAAAGCATACATCATTCCGAACACCAATTGGCACATTCTGTTACACGGTCATGCCTTTCGGTTTAAAGAATACTGGCGCTATATTTCAAAGAGCTGTGAGCATCATCTTTAGAGACCACTTGCACAAAATAGTAGAATGCTACGTTGACGACATCGCCATCAAAAGCCGCTCTAAGGAAGATCATCTGCATGATCTAAGGACAGTGTTCGACCTGATGCGAATGCACAATTTGAAAATGAACCCCACGAAATCCTTCTTGGGCGTATCCAGCGGGAAGTTCTTAGGTTTCATCATCACCTCCCAGGGTATCCACGTAGACCCTGAGAAGACGAAAGTAATCATGGAGATGAGTCCCCCGAGAAATCTCAGAGAACTTCGAGGCCTTCAAGGGAGGTTAGCTTACATCAGGAGGTTCATTTCCAACCTGTCCGGGTGATGTCAGCCATTCACCCATCTCATGAAGAATGGCATCTCATTCGTATAGGATGAAGAATGCCAGCGTGCCTTCGACAACATCAATGAATATTTGTCGAACCCTCTAGTCTTGGTGGCCTCAGTTGCTGGAAAACCATTCCTGCTCTATGTACGAGCAATGGAGCATTCCCTCGACGCTCTACTAGCACAAAACAATGATGCAGGCCATGAGCAAGCTATATATTACCTCAGCCGAATGATGATCAGGCCAGAGCACCGATATACTACCGTGGAGAAGGAATGCCTCACCCTGGTGTTCGCCATTCAAAAGATGCGACACTATGTCACGGGGCAAACCATACATGTGATATCATGAGTCAATCCCCTCAGGGTCCTCATGACTAAACCAGGGGCACTCAGCTCTCGCCTCGCGACATGGGCAATATTACTGTCACCCTACCATATGATCTTCGTCCCACAAAAGGCTGTTAAAGGTCAAGCTCTGGCAGACTCTTTAGCAGCCCACCCAGGCTCGGAGTCGGCCAGAATATACGAAGAAATCCCAGATGAGATCGCCGACTCGCATGCGACCTCTCACGATGATATATGACGAATGTTCTTTGACGGTGCTTCAAGGACCGGACCCAAGGGCAACATCGTCGTCGGAGTCGGGGTGGTGCTAATTTCTCCTTCCAGACTGGTGATCAATCGCGCTTACTCCCTCACGGAACCTTGCTCTAACAATATGGTCGAGTACAATACTTTAGTCATTGGCCTCCAACTTGTAAGAGAGCTGGGGATAGAATATCTTGAAGCATACGGCGATTCATAGTTAATCGTCAATCAGATCTGGGGATAGAATATCTTGAAGCATACGGCGATTCATAGTTAATCATCATTTGAAGGGTTCTTCATCGAACACGTCCCCAGACTCCAAAATATCGAAGTCGATGCCATAGCAGGCCTTGCTGCTTCCCTAGCAGTGCCGAACCATATTCATTATTTGGTGGACGTGATAGGCCATGAACTGGTCTGTCCCAAGAACAACGTTCAATTTATGGCGAGTTATTCCGCTGAGACGATCGACGAAGTGCCAGACTGGAGACAACCATTCATAGACTTCGTAGTCTATGACATCCTGCCCGAGAACCCAAAGGAAGCCACCTCTATCGGAAGGCGTTCTCTCAGATTCTTCTACGATACAGAGACGAAAATGTTGTATCGCCGATCCTACGATGGATTATTACTTTGATGTCTGTCAAATATAGAAGCCAAAGAAGTCGTAAGCGAAGCTCATGACGGTGTCTGCGGGGCCCATCAGCCTGGCCCATCAGCCTGGCCCAAAATTACAAGACCGTCTTTGCCGAATGGGCTACTACTGGCCCACGATGGTAGCAGATGCGATTGACTATGCAAGAAAGTGCAAAGCCTGCCAGTCCACGCAGACTTCATCCACCAGCCATCCGAATTTCTACATCCGACAGTGGCGTCCTGGCCATTCGAAGTATGGGGAATGGATGTCATCGGTCCGATCACTCCACCTTCTTCCCGAGGACATCGCTTCATACTCGCAATCATGGATTACTTCTACAAATGGGCGGAAGCTGTTCCGCTTGCAGAAGTAAAGACTTCAAACGTGGTCAGCTTCCTCAAGCATCACGTCATCTACCGCTTTACACTGCCCCGAAGGATCATCCATGATAATGGTCCACAGTTGGCAAGCCACGCCTTCTATCGGTTCTGCGACAAACACCGCATCCAGAATATTACTTCAACACCATACAACCCAGTGGCTAATGGTCTGGCTGAAGCATTCAACAAAACAATCATCAAGCTTCTTAAGAAGTTCGTGTCATCAAACAAGCGCGACTGGAATGAGAAGCTTGGCGAATGCTTATGGGCGTACCATACTACAGTCCGAACGGCCACTGGGAACACACCATTCTTCCTGGTGTACGGGAGTAGGCGGTTCTTCCAATGGAGACTCAAATACCCTCGCTCCGCGTCTCTCTCACTTGCCAATCACTACCAAAATACACTCAATTAGCGACGGATATTTAGCGACAGAATTTTTCCGTCGGTGTTAGCGACGGTTTCGTGGCCGCTCAACGACTGATTACCGACTACACGCCTTTGCCATTTTTATTTTAATTTTAGGAGAAGGAAAGGTCTCACATCCGTCGCTAGACTGTCGGTTTTATAGCAACGGATCCCCAGTCGTCGTTACGTAGTCGATTATTTGGCAGGAATTGTGTAGACAATTGGCAGAACATATCTTCGACTACGTAGCGATGGATATTCAGTCGGATAATCAAAAATAGCGACTACTTGGCGACAGATTATGAGCAGTTGCTATTCCGTCGCTAAATTTACGTTCCAGACTTAAATGAAAAGGCGGGGGGAACTTTTAGCATTTCCTCCAAATTCAATCTCTCACCTTTCTCTCTCTCTCTCTCTCTCTTTCTCTCTTGCGCGGCTTCGGTGAACGGCGTCGGCGTCCTCTCCTCTCTCTCTCCCGAAGGTAATCCCCTCTCTCTCTCTCTCTTTCTCTCTCTCTCTTTCTCTGTGTGTCGTGGTGTCGACGTAGGGGCAGCGGGGGCGACGGGCTTGGGGACATTCGGGCTTGGGGCGGAGGCGTCGGAGGCTGGGCGGCTGGCTTGGGGCGGGGGCGTCGGGGGCTGGGCGGCTGGCTTGGGACGGGGGCGTCGGGGGCTGGGCGGCTGGCTTGGGGTGGGGGCATCGGGGCCTGGGAGGCGAGCTTGGGGCGGGGGCGTCGGGGCCTGGGTGGCGGGCTTGGGGCGGAGGCGGCGGGGGCTGGGCGGCGGGCTTGGGGCGGGGGCGTCGGGGGCTGGGCGTCGGGCTTGGGGTGGGGGCGACGGGGGCTGGGCGGCGGGCTTTGGTCGAAGGTGGCGGGGGGCTTTGCTTATCAAATTCAACTGAGTTTATATATTGGCTAAATAATGTGTTTTCCATATTGGGTGTTATCCATTAGTTTGGTGGTGTTTGGATTAGTAAATGTGAATATGGAGTTTATGTTCATGGTGTATATGTTCACGTGTCAAGGACAGTGCGAGTTCTTCATCTGCATAAGTCAGTATTTTGGTTCATGGTCTATACATCTAACTGTGATATACATATATATGTATATGTGTGCTTTAGAGAGTGAGGAATGAAAGGCAGGCCTACCATGCCTATTAGCATTCAGGACGGCTTGGGGTGTAATGTATGATTGTAGACATGGTAGGAATTATAGGTAATTAATGCTAGTGTGACTAGACTAAGGTAGTGCTTGCTAGATAATAAGGACACTCTAGTATCCTAACCAAGTTAATTTTAGAATAGATATTTAGGATATAGCTCCCATATCCTAGAAGTGGACTCTTGTAATTTAGAAATAGATAGATTGACACAGTTTGGTATCGGTATCGCACTATCGGTATCGGTATCGGTATCGCACTATCGGTCAAGGTTCACAATATCGGTATCGGAATCAGTTTTGAAATATTCCTATGAGTATTGGTATCGGCGATATCGGTAGTATCGGCGGTATCGTATCGGAGTATCGGACTTTGGTATCGGAAAACAAATAATTATTAATAAATTATTTATATTTAAAAGCATATATTTTATACATTTAGGCATAATTTTAAGTATTTCAGCGTTATTTCTTAGTAGTTTTGAAATTATATGAAATAGTAGTCACCCTTACCGATTGGTTTTACCGAATCGACCAGAACAAAGACCCCCATAGTCGGTATCGGTCAATATTTGGTATCGGTCGGTATCGGCCGTATCGGATCGGTATCGGCCGTATCGGTATCGGCCGTATCGGATCGGTATCGGCCGATACTTTAAACCATGCTATCGGTATCGAACTATCGGTATCGGTATCGGTATCGCACTATCGGTATCGGTACCGCACTATCGGTATAGAACTATCGGTATCGAACTATCGGTATTGGTATCGGTATCGCACTATCGGTATCGGTATCGATATCGCACTATCGGTATCGAACTATTAGTAACAACTGTATTTACATTTTTCTCTTCTCGAGCTAGAATACTAGCGGATCCACCAGTTACATGATTATATACTAATTCTGTTTAGTTTGTCTTACTATACAGATTTTTACATCTAATCTGTAATTGATCGTTATTTCGTTGATCGTACATGGATGTACAAACGACAACACGAGAGCAGAATAGGTATGAGTGACGATTTTCAGGCAGGCGTGGAAGTGTTTCTTAAGTATGCCATGAGCAAAGCTCAGTTTATGGACGGTAACAAAATCAAGTGTCCATGTCGTAATTGTCGCAATAGACGTTACGAAGAAGTGGTGAGTGTAAGAGATCATTTGACCCGTAAGGGTTTCATACGTGATTACGGCCTGTGGTCATCATAAGGTGAACTATATGCCGAAAGACAGGTTGTGAATGCTGCTACTTATGCTTTTGATGATAATGCTACAGCGGATTTTGTCGTCGATGACGACGAATGCTCCGTTGATTATGGAGACGTGCAGAACCATGCACGAGATATGGTGTACGATGCGGCAGGGCCTAATTTTGATCCGGAGGATCCTAATCCCGAGGCGAAGGAGTTCTATGATATGTTTTAGGATGCTGAAACTTCTTTATATCCTGGTTGTGATCCACATTCCGTACTTCAGTGACGATGTGGTTGTTGAACATAAAGTCCGATTTTAACTTGCCACAAACTTGCTATGATCGGATTACACAACTAATGAAGGAGGTGTTACCGAAGGAATCAAAAGAGCTTCCAAAAAACTTCTACAAGTCGAAGATGATGGTCTGACAACTGGGACTGGGGTACGACAAGATAGATTGTTGTCGCAACGGATGCATGTTGTACTACAAGGAGAACGAGGATGTAGAAAGTTGCCGCTTCTGTAATACAGATCGTTACAAGGAAGTCAGGGGAAAAGGAAAGTCAACTAGAAAACGACGTCCTTACAAGTGTATGCATTACTTGTCGATCACGAAGCACTTGCAGAGGATGTATATGTCTCAGAATACAGCAGAACACATGACGTGGCACAACGAAGAACGCACAAAGGACGATGGAGAATTGTCACATCCTTCGGATGGAGAGGCGTGGAAATATTTCAATTTTTGCCATCCAAATTTTGATGCAGAGCCCAGAAATGTACGCATGGGGCTATGTTCTGATGGATTCACCCCTTTCGGGCAGTCGGGATCTCAATACTCCTGCTGGCCGATCATTCTGACCCCTTACAATCTGCCACCATGGATGTGTATGAAGACTCCCTATATGTTCTTGACAGCTATCATACCGGGTCCTAAAAATTCGACGAAGAATATCGATATATATTTACAGCCATTGGTGGATGAGCTAAAACAGCTGTGAGAGATCGGCGTCACGACGTATGATATTTCCAGAAAACAGAACTTTCAGATGAGAGCTTCACTGATGTAGACAATCAATGATTTTTCTGCATACGGTATGCTGTCGGGATGGAGTACTCACGGTACCCTGTCTTGTCCGATATGCATGCAAAATAGTAAGGCGTTCCGCCTTAAGCATGGAGGAAAAACTTCTTTCTTTGATTGTCATCGTCAATTTCTGTCCGCGAGTCATCCTTGGAAAAAGAACAAGGACGCATTCAGAGCTGAAAAACAAGAATTTTCTCATCCTCTTGCCAGATTGTCGGGATACGATATTTGGGAAGATGTAAAGGATTTCCCCACTGTAATGGAAGATCCATCGAACAATCGTGTCGATGGGTTCGGACAAACCCATAATTGGACCAAACGGAGTATCTTCTGGGACTTGCCTTCTTGGAAAGATAATCTTATAAGGCATAATCTTGATGTTATGCATATCGAAAAGAATATGTTCGATAATGTCTTCAATACCATCATGGACATTAAAGGAAAGACAAAGGACAATCCAGAAGCAAGACAAGACATTGCCGAGATATGCAAGCGTCCTTATCTGAACTTGATACAAAGGGGAGCTGCTGGACAATTAAGTAAGCCGATAGCACAATACACATTGAGCAAGGAAGATAGATTAATAATCTGCAAGTGGGTATCTACTTTAAGATTTCCCGATGGCTATGTGTCGAATTTGTCTAGATGCGTTGACCTCAATGAACGCAAGCTAACGGGAATGAAGAGTCATGACTGCCACGTGTTTATGGAAAGATTACTGCCCATTGCTTTGTAAGAGTTGTTGCCTTCTGCTGTATGGGTTCCGTTGGCCGAACTATCAATATTTTTTAGGGATATTTGTTCAACTAAGTTGACTGTGCAACACATGGTTGAACTAGAGGAGAAGATTATCTTAACAATTTGCAAGTTGGAGAAAATATTTCTTCCTGGCTTCTTCGATAGCATGGAGCATCTACCGATTCATCTAGCATACGAAGCCCGTGTCGGTGTATCTGTTCATTATCGTTGGATGTACCCATTTGAAAGGTACATAAATATCGATATAATTTAAGCTGAATTTCAGTAGGTTTTAAAATTCTTTCATAATTCTCAAGATAATTTGTCTCTCTAGATACCTACACCATCTAAAGAAGAAAGTTGGCAACAAAGCTCATATAGAGGCTTCGATATACGAAGCATATCTTATCGAAGAGGTGTCAAACTTCTGCTCTATTTATTTCGATACTCATGTTAAAACAAATCGAAATATACCTCAAAGGAATGACGAGGACGTTGAGGATGGAGGAAGATTCAATGTAAGGGGCAAGCCTATTGGGGCTAGTAAAAGACGGTGGTTGACAGACGACGAGTATGATACCGCTCACCGATATGTCTTGTTAAACTGTGACATACAAGAAGTAAGAGCTTTGGAGAAGTAAGTCAGTACACTTGCACTCGTTATAATCTCGAATTTGATGAAGTAAGTGACTACACTTATATATTCTTATTTTCTCTAATAGTGTATTTAGAGATGAAGTCAAAATGAGGAGACCCGATATTACCGATAAGGGACTTCAAAGAGAGGTTGATTGTACATTTCCGTCATGGTTTCGCAAATACGTAAGTAACTGTGATTATAATTGAGATTATTAATATATAATCTGAAATATTTAAATTATAAATATTTGCTTACAGGTTTTATTGCCTGAAATAACACTCACTCATGAGAGTGTTCGTTATCTGGCACTGGGACCGAAGAAGCAAATAAAGACTTGGCCAGGCTATGTCGTTAATGGCTTCAGGTTTAAGTCAACTCAGAATGCTATAAATGTTGAATTTATCAATGACGGCATCAATACCAAGGATTTCGGTGTTTGCATAAGAGGCACCGTCTATGACGACGAGCCGAACTTTGACTATTATGGAGTGCTTCGGGATATTGTAGATTTACAATATACTGGCCCATATGATATGCATATTGTGATGTTCAAATGTGAGTGGTTCGATACGACACTAAATATCGGTTGGAGAATCGATAACCAATTTGGATTCGTCGATATAAATCATCGCAGGAGGTATAGAGGGTCCGATACATTTGCGATAGCAAATCATGCTGTTCAAGTCTACTATATAAGCTACCCAAGGCATCGTAGAGATCGATTTGACTGGTGGGCAGTATGCAAGATTAAATCTAGAAATACATTCAACGTTGGAGACCCAGCATACCAAGAGGACCAGATCGAAAAGTCCCAATACTTGGGACAACACTCAGATACAATGGATGTTGAAGATATTATTGAAGAAAATAGAGGGGAGGAAGAGGTTGATACACAAGACTTAGCTGTCAACCAGGGGAGAAATAGGCGTCTTGTCCCAAATTTTAAGGCAGAAGAAGAAGAAGAAGAAGAAGAAGAAGAAGAAGAAGAAGAATTTGATGGGGATGAGGATACAGATGAAATCGACGATGAAGATAAGGATGAGGATGAGGATGAGGAGGATGATGATGAAGACGAGGCCGAGGATGAGAACGAAGACGATGATTAGGTTAAATATTGTTGTATATTAAAAACACTTCCAATTATGTGAATTAAGTTTGACCTCATAAAAGCAATTACGTGAATTCATGTTTTTTTCATTCGATTATTTACTTATTGCAGATGGCACTCCTAGTCTTTTTCGTCGCGGCGGCACTCGTCTCCCTACTGGTGGTATGTATATTTTAGTTTAGTTTTTTATATCCATTTACACTTTTATATTGTTAATTATGTTTATGTGTTCTATTTACAGGTCATGATGGCTGGCCGTGGTCGTGGTGCTGGTCGTGGTGGTGGTGGTGGTGGTGGTGCGGGTCGTGGTCATGGTCGTACTGGTGCTGGTGGTCGCATTCAAAGTTCCCGGGATGTGACCCCATCGAGCGAGCTCGACCCGGAGAGTACCCCGGGCACAGACGCATCCCGTCCTCGATCGACCACTTTATCGAGGCATGAGTCCGGATCTGCTAGCGGATCCGATCCGCTATCGGAACCACCAGCAGTGGATCCACCAGGGAATGCCCCAGTTACTGCACAGTGGGCCCCGGAGTACCCCCATACTCGGTTCTATCCGGTTACTGGAGAGTGCATACGCGGACCCGTGGATCCTCCGACGACACCAGAGAGGCCGAGAGGCAAGTTCCGACGAGAGCTATGGCCCGCGGGGACCTCGTAAGTAAATTTAAGTTAATTTATTAAATTTCTTTCATTTATTCAAGTTAATAATCTAGTCGTTTCTTCTTTGTAGGTTTTTTCCGTTTAATGTTGGCAGGGCCCTTGGAGAAATTATCAGGGCTAACTTCCACGGTCCCTACCTCAACTTTTCGTCGGTGCCCCTAAACGTGCAGTACGTCTCGCTCGACGAGTTGAGGGTATATATCTATATCTTTTGGTTAAGTCTATGTGATTCTTTAATCAACCATTTTTTAAATTACGTGATAATTGATTTTCTGTGTTAGACAACGTACTGGTGGCCCCCCCATCACGAGGTGGGGATCCGTAGGACCTACAGAAGCGCTTGCTCGAAGAAGAAACGGGATATGATTCATGACCTAAAAATGGGGCATACGAGGCCGAATTGGATCCGGCAGGAGTATTATGAGGACCTCTTAGGCATGATGGATACCCCTGCGTACAAGAAGAAATCGGAGAAGGCGAAGGTGAACCGATCTGCCGCGGGCCTTCATACGGGGGGATCAAGGTCCCACACAGCGACACTTGCAGATCTGGTGAGCAACCGTAAATTTATTTCACTATCGAATTAGGTATTATTAATTAAAGGAGTTAATTAGTTTCTACGAAAATTTCGTATGCAGGCCCAACGGGCGGTGAAGGAGGAAAGGGCGCCAGAATCGATCACCATGCACGACGTGTTCCAGCATACGCACAAAAGACGGAAGGACGGGAGCTTCGTCGACGAGAGGGCCAAGGAGACTGATGTAAGTACTTATGTTTATGAGATTAACGTTAGAATTAAAAGTATTCGGACTATAACTTAGGTAAACTTAGGATTCACACTTAACTTAGTGAAACATAGGATTTAGATTACAACTTAGGTAAATCTTATAATATAAACACATTCATTTGATAGGCTGCGTATCGTGAGGCCCTTAGTCGGGCTCAGTTAACTAACACCGAGGATGTCGGTGAAACGACGCCCTTCCGGACGCCCTCTTCTTTGGCCGCTCGGAACGACTTGTTCGTAGATACCGTCGGCGGCTTTAAGAAAGGGTTCCTGTACGGAGTCGGCTCCCTAGGGCCATTGCATATGGCGACGAAGAGATTTCCACCGACCCCGCCTCCTCCCGTGCCCCGGGCAGACGATGATGTCAGGTCGCAGCTTACACAGCTGCACGAGGCGGTGTCGTCCTTGCGGGAGCAATTTGCCACATACTTTCCGCCTGCGTCTGCTGCTGCCGGTACGTCTGCTGATGGTGCACGTCCGTCTTCTACTGGTCCGTCGACTGCAGGTGTCGGTCCGTCTTCCGTGGGCCATCTTTCTTTCAACCCTGATGCCCCTGTGGTACCGCCTACGACTGTGACGGCACTCCTGGATCTCATGTCCGCCGAGCAGCTACGCCGACTTTCGAGCAGTGTCTACGACGGCTTCCTCCGTACCTTGTGGAGGAGTATATTCGTCGGTCGCATACGGGATTACCACCACCGGACAATCGACCTCCTCCTTCTTAAAATATTGTATTAAGAAAATTTGGATTATTTGTGAGAGCTTTGAACTAATTGTGCTATAATCGGCTTATAGCACCGGATATTATGTTACTCTTTAGGATAATTGATATTTATTTTCTATTAATTTGGTTTGGTCTGTGATTCTTGGATAATTGGTGTGCATTAAATTCGTATGTGCATATTTGGTCTATGTGATTCTTGGATAATTGGTGTGCATTATATATTTGGTCTGTGTGATTGTTGGATAATTGGTGTGCATTATATATTGGTTTGGTTTATGCATGTATTTGTGAACAGGGAAAGTGCTGCAATTTTTTTTTCCAAAAAACTCAGTTAGAGACGGACTAGTGACCGTTTAGCGACGGATAATCCCAGTTGCCGACGGTTTGTCGACGGATTAGCCGTCGCTATCCGGAGTTTTTAAAGTGTTCCAGGTAGCGACGGATGATCGACGGATTATCAGTCGGCAAGGTTCTGGTGGTATAAACTTTGACGGAATAGTGACGGCCTATCCGTTGTTTGCAAAAACAAAAGTATGAAACTTTATTGATACAAACTTTGTAAAAGATTACAAGAATTCTGGGAAAGGTACAACTTTAGGAATCCAATCTAGAAGACGATTGCTTTATCCCTTGGACGATGTGAACTTTGAAGACTGTAGCCTCTGAAGTTGACTTGAAGGCAAAAGCCTCGGAAGAATGCAGCAGCACTTGGGCAAGAACTTCTGAACTCTCTGAACTTTAATGTCTGATCTCTGATTTATGATCTGTGATCCCCTTGAATGGAGACTTGAAACTCTATTTATAGAGTTCTGGAAATAACTAATTTTTAATTATTCTGGACTGTGCATGATAGATTACGCATGGATGGGATTGCGCAACAGTGGACTACGCAGGCAGTTGTTGGATCATGGGCCAACTGTCTTGGACACATGGCATCTTTTAATTAAAATACGCATGATCGTGCATAAACAGTTGCCACGTAGTGAGCAATTGATGGCATGAGTGCCACGTGTACTTTATCAGTTATCATGATGGAGTGCGCAACCTGAATTGTGCAGGCATTGGATTACGCAGGAATAGACTGCGCACAGAGTAGTAGACCGATTGCGTTGCCAGCTGTCCAGCCGTTCTCGAGCGCTGTGCGGCGCAATAAACGAATAGTCTCCTCGTTCTTCGTGCTGTCAGCTGTCAGAAAGATTTGATTTCGTTAGATAATGATGACACTGCCACGTCAGCCTGCGCAGTTGAAAGTGTGAGCAGTCTGATTGATGCGCAATCTGATGTCTGCGCAGTTCATTTGAAAGTTGTCTTTCTCGATTTTCTGATATTTTTAATAAGTGCAACTTGATTTTTTAGGACCTACAAGACCCCCTTCAAAGTTTTCGAAAGTTGAATTTATTCAAAGTTTCGAAATACTTTGAATTTTGAATTTTAAATCAAGTTGCGCATGAACTGTCTGCGCAATCGGATGAATCGATCCCTACTTTTTCGGCGCAATCTGAGGCAACCGTTACCCTTTTGAAAAACTATAAATAGCTCCTCATTCTTTCACTGTTAGTCTTTACTTGTCTTTGAATTTCCAAAAGAGAACTTCTTGAGCTTTCCCGATTCTCCTTATTGATCTTCATGGCCCCCAAGCGATCCTCCGCCGCTGCCAAGGGCAAGTCCCCCGCCGAGCCTTCGGCTAGGGTTATGCCCCGTCCATCTCGACATGAGACTGCGCATACCGCTTTGCTAGTAGATGACTCAATCGAAAAACTCTCTTTAGAGTTCTTCGACTTCACTGATCTTTAAGATTCATCTCTTTTTAGAGATGTGATCATACTGCGCCACCCTCTTTAGGGTTTTGGTTGCACGAACTAACTATTTTTCATTTTTATGAAGAATATCTTCTTGTACGTTCGGTTGAATTGCGCGGGCAAAAGTCAGCGCAATCGACTGATTTGCGCAAGCTTTATCAGCACAATTCGATGTTTGAGCAATCTGATGGTTGCATAGTCTGATGGTTGCGCAGTCTGATGGTTGCGCAGTCTGATGGTTGCACAATCTGATGACAAAATTTTCTGACTTTGACTTGTACTAAATTCTGTTTTCTTCTGTTGGATGCAGTGAATACCAGAGAAGATCCTGGATATGAAACTTTTGTAGGAACTCTTTCAGAATCTGAGTTCAAAGAGGACTTGTCCCACATACTTTTTCTGCAATATGCACTTTCATCCTCTCGCCAGACTATTCTGATAGCACAAGATAATGACACATTGCTATGCCTGATGAATGGACAACCTTTACAGACTATTGATGCTGTCACCCACAGAAAACCTATGTTTCTGTTTGGTGAGGCAATTGACAAAAGTTCTCAACCAAGACCACGTGTTGAGCAGAGAACTTTTCAGTGGAAGGATAAGCTGATTTTGCTACCCGATATTGCCAGGTGCCTTCCTTTGGCACGATATGCTCATGCTAGCTACCCCAGGAGAATGGACTGGGACATCACTCCTCTTCAGCAGGCTCGGACTGGAAAAATCTGCGTCAAGAAGGACCGGAACAACAGAGACATGTTCTATAGTTCCTCAGAACGACACAGTACGGTACATAGAGGATTGAAACCAGGGTGCATCCCTCCAGAGAATTCTTCTCTATTAATGCCTGTAAGGATCCCGATCTTTGCGAATGAGTACGCAAAAGTTGAAGGCAGTTACCCGGATCAAGACATCTGGTTGACAGGTCTGGTAAACCCAGACATCAAAAGGTGGAGCAGTATAGCAAATTGGATACTAGTTCAATTTGGAGACAAACTCAGAGAGATTGAACTGTATGAAGCGGTACATGCTACCGTATATGGCTTCTACCCAAACCCTCATCTGTTTTTAGCACTGGCAGAGAGGTACAATTACAGGACAGGAACGTTTATGACGCCCTACGGAGAGATGGGGTTGGCTCTCCACGAGATGAAGTATATCTCATACTTACCAATGGCAGACTTTCCTTACGAGGAGTATGTCCCTACCAATGACGAGCTAGAGAGACTGCATCGGGAGAATTCGAAGATGGTAGACGTCTTTGACTAGTTGTTATGCCATTACAATGTATGCTCTTTCTACTACAAGAGTGGCTCGTCTGGTACATGTTATTCTTCGAAATGGCTGACTTATCTTTTTCTCAACCATATCTTTGAGAAAAAGAGAAAAGAAAATGATTCCTGCAATCCAGACTTCTTCCAACCTCTCACCCATAGCGAAGTGATAAAGCTGATGAAGGAAAATAAGAGACTGGATACTTTAGTAGAGGATGAACATCAATATCCGCCTCTTAAAGTTAGAGATTATGTTGAGAGCCATTTAAGAATGGGCTACAGACCCATGTCCAAAGAAGCCCAATTAGCAGGATTTTTGACGTACTGGCTCCGCCACTTCGTCATGCCTGGGGCAAGTGCAGTAGATCGCTTCCACCGCGGTGTCTTTTTTGCTGCTGTCCGGTTAGTCTTTGGCTACCGGATGGATCTACTATCACCGATGACTTGCAGAATAAATGCGGGTCTTCGTTTGTATGTAGATTCCATGCTTAAGGGTAAGTGTTATAAAGGTAATTTCCCCAGACAAGAATTACCTTATACTTATTTATTCGGATGGCTACTCCTGCACCACCCATCTCTGATGAATCCTGCCATGGGGGCGGTGGATGGCAGTTTTCTGCGCCGGTTCTCACAGAGCCGATGGCTATACACTAGCCTGAGAGATTGCAGACGCACTTTAAATCTAGGCAGAGCATGGAATTTTCTTTGTACTCTCCCTCCAACGGGTTATGAATTCATGGCATCCAACATGGTCGACCTTGGGAGGCATCCTATAGGTCGAATAACTTTTGAATGGTTGAAGGCTATCAAACCGTCACATCTCGTATATAGATTTGAGGAAGAATGCTTTCTGGAGCCATATTTACCGAGTCGCTTCGCTCGACAATTTGGATATGACCAGTTCCAAGTAGGGAATGCAATAACTTGCTTACGAGGAACAGGATACTTGATCGACGGAGCCAGAGCGTGGGCTTATTACAACGCTCGAGACACACAAGCAATGTTCTCTATGCCACAGAGGAATAATGCTGGTCCAAGAATGCTATTCACATATTCCCAGTTTTATACAGCCGCCAACACCTTTGCCGAAAACTTTAACCTTGTGGATAGTTTTGCGACGGTAAACCGTTTGAGGAAGGGAGCAACTGATGTACTGGCTCCTAACAATGATGAAGAACATGAACTAGTGGATGATCCACTGGAGGCTTCCAGGGAAGTCAATTTCCCTGAGGAAGTTAATCAACCTATAAGAGTCTCTCTGAAGGTTGCTAAATCTCCGGCCAAGGAGAATAAAAGAAGAAGAGAAGAGCCTCCTGCCCCCATTGTGAAGAAGAAACTAATTCTGGAACATTCTTCAGAGAAGGTTACGACCAGATCTTAATCTCGGCAGCTGGCCGAGATAATTCAGCTGGAAGAAGCCGCTACACCAACTTTTGTTCAAAAACAGATCGAGAAAATAAATGTAGAGAGTCCTGAAAGACCTCTACACAGAAAGAAAAGATTGGTCCGCAGAAGATAAGTTTCGTCTTCAATCGTGATAGGTGCTGCCGCAGGAATCACCATGCCCTCTCCAACTCCTGTTTCTGAGACTGGACATAAGACTCCTAGTCTGGAACAGAGGGAGGATATTGAGCAGAGGGAAGAGCTGGATCAGAGAAATGAGGCTGAAGAGCCCAGAGATAACATTGTAGAGGAAGAGCATAATGTCGTACGATCTCCCTCACCTGCTGCAGAGACTACTCAACTTCCTCTTACCTCTGGAGCAACCCTTGCAGAAGAAGATCGTTTGATGATCGAAGCTTTATATGGCTGTGACTTCGGTTATCAAGCAGAAGCTGATCATACTGCTGATGTTGCTAGTGAAGAAGTTCCCGAGGACAGCGAGAATGAGGAAAGCAGCTCATCAGAAGCTGCTGATGAGACACAAAAGTCAGAAGAAAATGTTGAGATCCAGACATCCCCTCGAGACACTCTGACTCCTGAAAAGGAGGCTGAGGTGCCGAGATCTCCTGATAAGATTGCTGATGAAGAGGTGGATGTGGAGAAAACTCCAATTGCTGCTCCCGAAGGTATTAAAATAAAATTAGCGATCTTCTTTTAATAAGTAATTTGATAGCTAACATCGTTACTTTTATTCATACAGAGCCCGAATCTTCTTCTGCTCCTCCGACATGTATGGATATAGTACTGGCAACGACAATTGCCAGTAGCAGCCGTCATTTATCTTGTGGCTCTGAAGCAGGAACCAGCCAGGCCGTAGCGTCTGAAGCCACTTCTGCTCAACTAAAGTCTGTTCCTGCAGATGATAGACCTGTTGCTGAATCCACCCATGGTAAGACTGCTTTCACTTTTGATTCTCTTTGATAATGGCCAATGACAGGCAAAGTGATAGTATTTAATTTTGCAAAGGATCAACCAAGAGGAGCAACCAGCTCCACTTTGGTTTCTTTATTCAGAGAGCCTGCTGCTCAGACACGAGAGATTGAGCGTCCTGCTGCTTCATTATCAACAGGAGTTGCTGCAACTCCTGGTGCTGTGGCGACTAATCAGCTTGTCATCCAATCATTCACCAAATGCTTCTTCGAGTCCTTGGGACCACTAATCAACAGAATGACGGACAAAGAAGATGCTGACTTTTACATGGTTAGAGGCCCAACCTCTTTCTTGGTGAATGCCATTCGGGAACAAGGTGATGAGGCTCAGGCCACTTTCCTTGATCATATACTGAATGAGCTGGAAATCTCTATGAAGAACTATAAAGATCTCAACAAAGGGGAAGTGGAACCTTTGGTACAGGCAGAGTTCGAACAAATGGCTCAGGCAGCTACAATTGAAAGGGTAAACCTCCAAAATTTCTTCGATGCTTATACTACAAAAGCTGCTGAATATAATTCCAAGTTAGAATCGGTGATCTCAACTGCTGAGAGGGGAGAGAAAAGAATTGCTGATCTGAGAGCGGAGATTGCTCGTCTTGAAGAGGAACTAGAAAATGAAGTTACAGAGCACCAGATAGCAGTCCAACAAATTGATACTCTTACTCAAGAAAGAAACGAGTATGTAGCAGCACATGATGCGGAAATCACTCGTCGAATAGTCTCCATGCCCGTTTTTAATAAAGAATCGAGAATGGAAGAGGCCAGGAGGAAAGTAATGGCATCACGTGAAGAACGGCTGCAGATTCTGAAGCAGCAAATTGCTAATCTGATAAAGCCTCCGTCTTAGTAGAAAGATTATTTTGTATCTTTTTGTCTTTCTTTATACTATGCATGTAATGTCTCAAATTTTGATCAATAAAAGACATTTTTTTGTTGTGGCTCTATTATTTCTTGTGTATCTTATTCAGATACAAATAATAGCGATAGAAAATATATTCAGAGGTACAAAACATGATATATTTCTTGATGATTTTATAGAAAATAAATATATTCATTATATCTGCTCAGAGGTAATGTGGACGTGGCAGAATATAATTTGTCAAATTATTTCAAAATAGACAACTTAATTGAAGACGACAAGTTGCTGATATGGATGATGAACGAAAATGAATCGTCAAAAATGTGTAAATGAACGAAATGAATCGTCGAGATGAACGGATGGACCGTCAAATGAATTAAATGAACGGGTGAACCGTTTGATGAACGGATGAACCGTCGGATGATAATGAACGGGCGAACCGTCAGATGATGATGATGGTGATAATGAACGGACAAACCGTCAGATGAATATGAATGAACGGATGAACCGTCGAATGATGATGAATGATGATAATGAACGGACGAACCGTCAGATGAATATGAATGAACGGATGAACCGTTAGATGATGATGAATGAACGGATGAACCGTCGGATGATGATGATGAACGGATGAACCGTCGGATGAATCGAATGAACGGATGAACCATCGGATCAATGTGTCGCTTCGTTATTTGGAGAATCTTTGCCTATAAATAGAACAGAAATCTGGCAGAAAAGAGCACTTCCACCTTTCTAACATAAAAATGTCGTCTGGAGATGCATCTATGAAGGTTTAACTCGCTCCAAAGGTTGAAGAGGACGTTGAAGAACGTCCGGCTGAACTGGTTCAGCCAAAGCAGGCAGAGGCAGGCGAAGGTTCGTCTGTACCCAAACTACCGCGAGATATTCTGGACTTCCTACTTGAACCAGAAAAGACTGAAGAAGAAGAGGCCATGAGGATGGCTGCTTGCAAGTTCCTCGTAGGTTCCAGCAAGGAGGTTCTCAGCTCTTTTGCTAACCGTGTCTTTGAGAAGGACGGCAGTGGTCCGCGTCCCAATGTCGAGAAGGATGATAGTGATCTCCCTTAATATCATGTACTATCATTCATGATGAAATAAAATTTGAATTTATTTATGAACTTGAACTTGTCTGATGATTTACAAGCATTTACATTTATACATAGTACTTTTTAAGGAATTTGCCATTGATAGGCATCATAGCAACTCGACCGTCTAACTCTGAGAGTTGATAGGCTCCATTTGAGAAGGCTTTGCTTACAACATAGGGCCCTTCCCACTTTGCGTCGAATTTGCCTTTGCTCATATGAGTCATTGTCATAGGACGTCTGACCGTTAGAACAAGTTCTCCTTATTGGAAGGCTCTGACTTTGACTTTGCGGTTGAAAGTCTTCGAGATGCGGGCTTGATATAGCTTAATGTGCTGTTGATCCATTTGCCGCTTCTCGTCGAGTGCCTCTAATTCTTGAAGTCGAAGAAGATCGTTGTTCTCTGCAGTGAGTTCATTAGCAATGGCAATCCTTAAAGAAGGAATTTGAAGTTCCAGAGGAAGAACTGCTTCACAACCGTACACTAGAGAGAAAGGTATAAAGCCTGTGGGATTGCGGACCGTAGTTCGATAGGCCCAAAGACATTCACCAAGCTTTTCACACCAATTTCGTTTGTTAGTAGATACAAACTTCTTAAGGAGCTTGATGATGGTTTTGTTAAAAGCTTCAGCTAATCCATTAGCAGCAGGATTGTAAGCTGTCGAAGCGACATTGTCAATTCGGTGATCATCACAGAATCTTGTAAACTTCTGGCTGATGAATTGTGGTCTGTTGTCATGGATGATTCGTCGAGGTACACAAAATCGATAAATGACATGATGTTTGACAAAGTTGATGACGCTGCTGGTCTTGACTTCAGCCAGAGGTATAGCTTCAGCCTATTTGGAGAAATAATCGGTTATTGCCAGTATGAACCGATGTCCTCTAGAAGAAGGAGGATTGATAGGACCGATGATGTCCATACCTCAAGCTTCAAAAGGCCATGAAGCAGCCGTCGGATGAAGGAACTCCGATGGCTGATGAATGAAATCTGCGTAGATTTGACAAGCTTGACATTTCTTTGCATAATTAATGGCATCCGAAACCATAGAGGGCCAGTAATAACCCATGCGTCGGATGCGATCCTGTAGCTTATGATCGGGCTGATGTGCTCCACAAACGCCGTCGTGAGCCTTATGTAGTACTTATTTTGCTTCCTCACCAGCAAGACAGCGCAAGAGTATGCCGTCATAAGTTCGCCGGTAGAGAGTCTTGGTGGTCTGATTGTAGTAGAACTGGAGAGACCGTCGACGGATACTCGTAGCCTCCTTGGGATCGTCAAGGAGTATGTCATGAACCACAAAGTCGATAAAGGGAGTTCTCCAATCTTCACTGATAACATTGACTTCAGTAAAGTTACTGAACTCAATATTATGATTGTTTTCGATACAGAACAGTTCTCGATTAGAGATGACCACCACTTGTTGTCGTCTGATGGGGATGGCTAAAACTGCTGCAAGATTGGCCAAAGCATCTGCTTCAGTATTGCAAGCTCGGCGTACATATTCAATGAAGAAGGCTTTGAATGATGTAGCCATGTTGATTGCTGCTTCAAAGTAAGGCACCAGATCTTGATGGCGAACTTCATAGGTTCCTCTAACTTGATTAACAACCAACTTAGAGTTACCGTAGACTTCGAGATATTCGACGTCAAGTTGTTTAGCTAGCTGGAGGCCGATGAGTAGAGCATTGTACTCTGCCACATTGTTGGAGCAAGGCTCATCTAGGGAGTAGGCTCTTTGAATAACAGACCCATCGGGAGAGACGAGGACAACTCCAACTCCTGCGACAATGGCACCATTGGATCCGATTTTGGATGCACCGTCAAAGAATAGATGCCAAGTAGGAAATTCTTCGGAGATTGTATTAGATTCCAATGTCTCGTCTGGAATTTTATCATAGAGTTTAGATGTCTCTGGAACAGGATGAGTTGCTAAGAAATCTGTCAGTGCCTGACCTTTGACGAACTTTTGAGGAACATATACCATGTCATATTGGGCTAGCAAAATGGCCCATATAGCCAGCCGAGAATTGAGTGTGCTGGGTTTCTTCATCAATACCCGAAGAGGATTAACTCGGGATATGACATGAATAGTTTAAAAAATGATGTAATGCCGAGTCTGTTGAACATCAAACATAAGAACTAGGCACTCCTTTTCGACCGGACTATAACGGTGTTCAGCACCAATCATAGTACGACTGAGATAGTAGATGGCTTATTCGTGGCCTTCTTTGTTCTTTTGGACAAGTAAAGCACCCAATGAATGGTCCATAGCACGGACATACATTAAGAATGGTATGCCAGAGATTGGTGGCACCAAGACTGGTGGATTCATGAGATACCGCTTGATGTCGTCAAATGCTTGTTGACATTCTTCGGTACAAACGAAAGATACACCCTTCTTCATAAGTTGAGTGAATGGTCTGCAGCGTCCAGACAGATTCGAAATAAATCTCCTGATGTACGCAAGTCGACCTTGGAATCCTCGTAGCTCTTTTAGGTTGCGTGGAGGACGCATCTCTTGAATGGCCTTGATCTTCTCGGGATCTACGTGTATACCCTTAGAGGTAATGACGAAGCCGAGAAATTTGCCACTAGAGACACCCAAGAATGACTTGGTGGGATTCATTTTGAGTTCATATTGGCGCATGAGATTGAAGATAGTTCTCAAGTCTTGAATGTGATCTTCTTTCAGACGACTCTTGACAGCAATTTCGTCAACATAGCATTTGACAGTCTTCCGTAAATGATCTCGAAAGATGGTACTTATGGCTCGTTGGTATGTTGCACCAGCATTCTTGAGACCAAACGGCATTACAGTATAGCAGTAGACTCCGCGAGGAGTGCGGAAAGAAGTATGCTTTTCATCTTCAGGATGCATCCGAATCTGAATATACCCAGAGAATCCGTCCATAAAAGATATTCTTTCGAACCCACAGGTATTGTCGATCATGACGTCCGTGATAGGGAGAGGAAATTCATCTTTTGGACATGCTTCATTAAGATCCCGGAAGTCAATACAGACTCGAACTTTGTCGGTTTTCTTTAGAACTGGGACAACATTAGCTACCCAATCAGGATGCTGCTCTTCTCGAATAAAGCCACAAGCGATGAGCTTCTTGACTTCATCATCGATGGCATCCATCATTTCTGGCTTGAAACGCCGTTGTTGTTGTTTAACCGGTTTTGCATTCGGCAGGATATTCAGTTTGTGAGTAGTAACTTTGGGATCTAGTCCTGGCATGTCTTCATAACTCCAGGCGAATACATCAATGTATTCTTTAATCAAAAGAATTAATTCTTGTTTGTGTTCTTCTGGAAGGTTCTTGCTGATGAATATTGGACGAGGTGACCCGCTCTCCCCTACGTTAATTTGAACTAATTGATCTTCAGTAGGAGGTTCTCTTTGTTCAAATCGGAGTTCCCATTGGGTATCCATTCGTTGAGCCTAAGGATCTATTTCAGAACTTTCTTCAACGTCCTCGTCATAGCCTTCTGGAAGTTCGACGGAGACCATGTTAGAAGATACATTCAGCCGATGAACTTGACCGATGCTGGTGTCAGAATCCCACGATCTGGAATCAGAAGAGTTAGAACGTTCCTCGCTATCCGATTCGGAGCCTGCTGGGGATAAAATCGGAGGAGAAGCATATCCGAGACCTCTTTTGGTACTGCTATAGTACATATCTGATTTCCCTTTTGGAACAGCTGTACGAAGAGGAGTCTTTCTACCCTTACCGTAGTTGAGGCCGCTCTTGAAGTCGTAACCCATCTTTCGGACGATGTCTTTTGATTGTTGACTGTAACGATGGAGTTGAAGATGCCCTGTGTCGTTAACTTTGCTATCATCCGTATAGATGAATTTTTGTTCCGGTCCTTTACTAAAAAGTATTGGACGTTCGTCTTTCTTGCGAGCGGGAACAATACGATATGAATCCTTTGGGTGTTCACATGAAACTTCTGTTTGAAGAGATTGCACAACTCCCATTGTAAATGACTGATAGCTATCTAACATATCCAAATAGCATTTAGTATGATAAATGACATCAGTATACTGAAAAGTAGGTGCTTTTTCATTGATTTGTACATTAGTATTTACAGCAGGACTTTTAGCCTTAGCAGGCTTAGTCAGGTTGATTAGAAGAGGGGGAGAAGAAGAACGTGGAGGAGGATTAGCTTTGTTATGACGGAGGTCGATAACAAGCGGCTCAGAGGAGGTAAGCTCCCTTTTCTCCTTGTTATGAGATAGATCTATAACAAGTGGCTCAGAAGAAGCGAGCTGCTTTTTATCCTTGTTACGATGTAAGTCAATAAAAAGCGGCTCAGAAGAGGTGAGCTCCCTTTGATCATGATCATCTTCAGTAGATTGCTTCTGGACTGGCTAGTAAATAGCTAGTGGCTTGGAAGATTGAGGACGAGAAACACGCCCTTTGACAGGAATGATGAGGGTATCTTTGGGCACTGCTTCTTGCTCTTCTTCAGTGTCTAGAGATAGGACAACCTTCATAAATTCGTCTTTGTACATACGTGCATCATTGCAGTATGCCTCAATGCCTTTGAAAGGATAGAGATCTGCAACTTCCTTGTGAACTTCTCCTTTATCATCGACATATTTAAAACATTGATGAAGAGTTGATGGAACAACATTGTGTTCATGGAGGAAGGGTCTTCCCAGAAGAGTGTTGTAAGAACAACCATGATTATCGATGATATAGAAGGTCACCTTTGTGCGAAGATTGCCTATTTGGAGTTTTAGGCGAATCTTACCCAAAGGTTCACTCCTTCCTTGGTTGAATCCTAAGATAGTGGTGATTGTGCTTGAAAGACTATGCACTGGTATCTTTAATGCGTCCAGCATCGTCTTTGGCATGATGCTGAGAGCAGACCCTGGATCTATCAGGATACGATCGACTTTCATCGAATCGACATACCCTGTATAGTAGAGAGGACGATTATGTCTATTGTCCTCCAGCAGCATATCATCCTGAGTGAAAGTGATGTTCGGAATCAACTCTAATACACTGTGACAATGACGACAAGAGACCGGTTCTACTTTCGGCTTTTTGAGAAGAGTTAAGCAAGTTTCAGCCAGCATCAGGGCTTTACTTAGAGTTTTTCGAGTCTCTTTGGAAAGGCGCAAGAGCTCGAAGATTGATAGCCTAGCCGGTGTATTGGCTAGTTGAGCCAATATATCAAAGTTGTAAGGCTTTTCAAGTCCTGTAGGAGATGATTTCTTCAGGGGTTTGTCAAAACGGACTTGTTGCTTGCCTTTGTCAGCAACCACCGGCTTGGGAGGAAAAGGTACTACAACTGGTGAGGATGTGGAAGGAATCTCTTCAAAGGAAGTAGATTGTACTGGAACAGGTTCAGAAGAAGAGGCAGAATTCTCTTGAGTTTCAAGACACTCCTTCAAGTAAGCTTTCCCTGATCTGGTGCCTAGCAGAATTTCTTCACCAACTACGGGGTCAAAAGACACCATATTGCAAGTCTTTATCTTGCCTTTAGAGCGGTCTTTCTTCTTGGAGGAAGAGAAAACTTCGAATTCTAAAGCAAGATCTGGATGGATCCACATAACTTCGCCATTGTCAAGAGACAAGGGAATGAGACCTTCACTTGGTGGAGGCGGAAGATTCTCAATCTCAAGAGTAGCTTTGGGAATAGGAATGACACCGTGCGGTACCATTTACGGAGGGAAGTCACCAAACTGGACTGAAACCATATTTGCAGTAACAGTCTTCTCGTCTTGCTGCAGAGTGACAACACCAGCATTGACAAGCTCTTGAATTTTGCCCTTGAGCACATAGCATGCTCGAGTAGGGTGTCCAATGAACCTGTGGTAGACACAATATTTAGGATGATCTGTCTTACCGACTTCATCAGGTTTCTTTGGATCTGGGAGTTGAATCTTGTTGCTTTTGAGTAAGCAATCAAAGATGCTTGTAGTGTCATTCTCATCGAAGGAATATTCTACTTTCGGACGAGGCTCCCTTGGTGGAGGTGCAGAAGAAGTAGAAGTGGATGTAGGCGGAGCCACATTGACAGCCAGAGATTCTTTATTCTTATTCAGATTGATGTTCAAAGTTTCTTTTGCTTTGCGGTTGTTCTGGCGGTTGCCACCACCTGATGTCTGGTGTTCATCCCAGTCGGGGTTAGTCATTTGTACCCCCAATTGTTTGAACTTCTCAGCACTTACTTCCGCAGCTTTGGCGTTGACAATGAAAGAGGGCCAATCTTAGAACTGAGTAGATCCTGTCCACATACTGATGATAGGCAAAAGATTTGCCTTACAAGTATCAATAGTGACAGCATCTGGAGTTCCGGAAGGCATCTTCAAGGAGTCACGGCGGAACCGTTCGATGAAACTCTCAGTAGTTTCATTGTGTTTCTGTTTGATTTTGTTGAGAGCCAACATAGTCATGTCATTGAATCCTTCATAGAACCATTCCAGGAAGATTTGCTTGAGACCTGAGAAGGAAGTAATACAACCATCGGGCAAACTTCTATACCAGTCGTATGCTACGCCGGCTAAACAATCGATGAACACTCTGGTAAGAAGAGCGTCATTGGCTGGAGTTGAACGGTCATTACCTCAAAATGATTGATGAACTGGCTAGGAGAAGTACTGTCATCAAACAAAGAGATCGTTGGGATCTTGTACTTTGGCGGGAACGGGACTTCCTTCCATTCAACTGGATAGGGCTGTTTGATCCCCAATCTTTGCAAGTTGTCTTTCTCTTTGAAGGCTTCGAACTGGGTTCGTAAGAGTTTGACAGCTTCATTGGCATCCTCAGATGATGAAGAAGGAGCAGGTTGAGTCAGAGTAGTAGGAGGAGGAACAGCGTTGTAACCACTACCCCCAGTTCCTGACTGATGGGTGTAGTTTGAACTTGTACTTGTACAGGAGGCATTTGAGGAGACACTACCCCCAGCCCAGCATTGACAGGTACCGATGATGCTATGATTTCAGGACTAGCAGTAGGTACAGTCGGTGGTGTGGCATGTTGTGCTACTATGATAGAATGCATACTAGCAACCATTTTAGCCATGGTTTTTAGCTTGTCTTCTAGTGCAGCAATTCGCTATTCTTGATTTGCTGAAGTTGAAGCATCTGGATCATCAGTGACAACATAAGTTGTCACTTCTCTTGGTACAGTAGAAGACACTATTTGTTCAGAGCTTTCGCTGTATGCATCATAGTCGGAGAAAGAATCGTCTCCTGACCGAGAAGTAAGAAGATAACCCGAAGGATCATGTGGAAGATCCTTTTGACCGATTGTATCTCGGCTTCGGGAACGGGTATGTCGAAATACTCCTTCAGAAGATTTTTCAAGTAAATCTAGATACCGCTGACTAGGACGACGAGGTTTGCCGTGCTTGGAGCACTTTCTACCCCAGTGTCTCGGGAAGTCATGTTGACAGAAGCGTACAACACTTCTTCATCCTCTGACATAGGTTCAGATTTTGCAAAAGTCAAACGATCGAAGACAGATCGTTTTGTTGTTTGACAACAACATTGGATGATGACTTTGTGGTTGCAATGATGATCAGATGGTTGAACTGGAGGTGTTGAGATGTTGTCCCATTTTTGCCTGAGATGTTCTCAGAGATCGGGAACAACAGCAGGACGAGAAAAACTCTGAGGGATCTGTTCTTTGATAATGTTCGGAACATGATTCTGATTCTTCAACTGTTTAGTCCCTTGAGTGTACAGGGAAGTGCTCACTTCATTGGCATAAGTATCGGGATCTTTGACCCTGGAATTTTGTCTTTGATGTTTGATCTTCGGTATTGGCTGTTTGCGTTTCGCCGAAGTAGGCCAGTTGAGATAAGTCCTTAGATCTGCAAACTCACCCCCAGGGGTTTCTGTTTGAGACACCAGCAATTTTCCCTGTCTTGAGCAGGATATTTTGAGAGTTGGGAGGTCTTGGAACTCTGCTACCGGAGTAGGCAGAATACCTCTTTGGTCAGTACAAGTTCTCTTGTCATGAAGGAAAGAAGAATCCTTATTTGAAAGAGTTCAAGTACTGATTGGTGCCGAGGCACGTTCAAATTGATCTTCTACAGTAAAAACTGAAGAAGATTGAGAAAAGACCAAAGGGACTTTTCCTTTGTTTTGTGAAGAAGGGTTAGCTAAAGAGCGTTTCCCTCTGTTGTCTTCCAAGTCATGGGACAAGAAAGTTTGAGAAAAGACCAACGGGCCTTTTCTTTTGTTTTGAGGAGGAAGAGGAATAGCCAAAGGACTACCCCCAGTGGATTGCACAGGAGCAACAGGGTGCTTGAGAGGAGAAACAGAGCTTTTTCCATTATTGAGAGAAGAAGAGAGTTTAGCCAAAAAGCTGTCACTCTTGGATTGTGCAGGCATGATTTGCGTATGGGTGGATGGCACACTGGTTCTGGCCACAGAGACTGTGGTTTGCGCATCAGGAGTTCTTGCCACAGAGTGCCTATGGTGGACTCTGGTTGTTGGAGTGTTGGTTTGTGCAGGGAGATTGGCAGCCAACTGCGCCAGAGATATAGGAGTCTTGCACTTAGCTAAGGCAGCATATGAAGTACTCTGTATACTGGCAACAGCAGATTACGCAGCTTTAGTTGAGCCAGATTGTGCAGCAAGCTTGATGACAGAAGCTTTAGACTGCGCAGCAGTCTTGCTGGCAGACTGCACATGAGTCTTGCTGGCAGCATCAGAAGACTGCGCAGCAGTCTTTGGGACCCACACTGGGCGCACTTTGATTGTGGCAGAAGTGGTTGCAGTGCGAGGAGTAGTCTTGGAATTGATCATGGCCTCGTAGGCTGTCTGGTTGATCTTCACAACCAGTGTCTTCTGCGTCTTTCCGATAGACGCTACGTCACATTAAGTTGTCACTTCCTCGTCGGAGGAGAAAGTCTTCCCCAGCAGAGTCGCCATTTTGTTTGCAAAAATAAAAGTATGAAACTTTATTGATACAAACTTTGTAAAAGATTACAAGAATTCTGGGAAAGGTACAACTTTAGGAATCCAATCTAGAAGACGATTGCTTTATCCCTTGGACGATGTGAACTTTGAAGACTGTAGCCTCTGAAGTTGACTTGAAGGCAAAAGCCACGGAAGAATGCAGCAGCACTTGGGCAAGAACTCCTGAACTCTCTGAACTTTAATGTCTGATCTCTGATTTATGATATGTGATCCCCTTGAATGGTGACTTGAAACTCTATTTATAGAGTCTGGAAATAACTAATTTTCAGTTATTCTGGACTGCGCATGATGGATTGCGCATGGATTAGATTGTACAACAGTGGACTGCGCAGGCAGTTGTTGGATCATGGGCCAACTATCTTGGATATATGGCATCTTTTGATTGAAATGCGCATGATCGTGCATAAACAGTTGCCATGTAGTGAACAATTGATGGCATGAGTGCCACGTGTACTTTATCATTTATCATGATGGAGTACGCAACCTGAATTGCGCAGGCATTGGATTGCGCAGGAATGGACTGCACACAGAGTAGTAGACCGATTGTGCTGTCAGCTGTCCAGCCGTTCTCGAGTGCTGTGCGACGCAATAAACGAACAGTCTCCTCGTTCTTCGTGCTGTCAGCTATCAGAAAGATTTGATTTTGTCAGATAATGATGACAGTGCCACGTCAACCTGCGTAGTTGAAAGTGTGCGCAGTCTGATTGATGCGTAATCTGATGTTTGCGCAGTTCATTTGAAAGTTGTCTTTCTTGATTTTGTGACTTTTTTAATAAGTGCAACATAATTTTTTAGGACCTACATCCGTCGCTAGGGCGACTGATAATCAGCCGCTAAGTAGTCGTTCGATCTAGCGACTGCTTAGCGACGGAGAATCCGTCGACATGGTTCTGGAAATGCATGACATTTCCAGAATCATGGCGAAGGATAATCAGTCAGTAATCCGTCCCTGTGGCGACGTGGTAGCGACGGATTAGCGACTACTCTTCCGTCGCCATGGTGCTGGAAATGCCAAGCATTTCCAGAACCTGATCGACGGATAGTCCGTCAGCATGCCGTCGCTAATCCATCGTTCGTTACCGACGAATACCGACGGATTAGCGACAGAACGATACGATCTGATACGCTATTACGACGGGTTACCGACGGAATTTTACGTCGCTGTTGTCTACACAGTTCAGTACTTAATAGTTGAAATGGACGACAGTCTGTCGGAAATGCGTCGCTAATGCTTCGTATTGTGACGTCGACAATCCGTCGCTATTCCGTCATGTGACGACAACTTAGCGACGGACCATTATTAGCGACGAGCTGATTGCCGACGAATTTTTTTGGCCAAAATCGGTCGGTTATCGGTCGCTAATAGTAATTACCGTCGGTTTAGCGACGGATGGGGCCGTCGCTAAAACGATAAATTTTTGTAGTGAATTGACGACGGACGATAACTATCGTCGCCGACTACAAGAGTTGGAGGACTTAGATGAAAAATGCCTATTGGCTCAGCAACGAATCAAGCTATACCAAGCACGCATCTCCGGAGCCTTCAACAAGAAGGTTAAAATCAGAACATTCCAAGTAGGCGATCTCGTCCTGGCAGTTCGGAGGCCGATGATTATGACTCACAAAACTGCCGGCAAATTCCAGCCAAAGTGGAAAGGTACATCTATCATTGAGGCTGTATTCTCCAACGGTGCTTACCGCCTCGCAAAACAAAACGAAGACTTGCTCATGTTGCCCGTCAACGGCAAGTTCCTGAAGAAATATTATGTCTAAGCGACATTCTCCAAATCCCAGAGTATTGAGTTATGTATCCGCCAGTACCGCTGAACTCACATTCTTCAAATCCCAGAGTATTAAGTTATATACCCGCCAGTACCGCTGAACTCACATTCTCTAAATCCTATATTATTGAGTTATGTACCCGCCAGTACCGCTGAACTCACATTCTCTAAATCCCAGATTATTAAGTTATGTACCCGCCAGTACCGCTGAACTCACATTCACAAAATCCCAGATTATTGAGTTATGTACCCTCCAGTACCACTGAACTCATTTTTTTCCCCCAAATATCCCAGATTGCTGAGTTATGTACACGCAGGTGCCTCTGAACTTACATTTCGGTCACTCTTTTAGGTAGTAAGTCATGTATGACCATACCTCTGAACTTATTCTTCTGAAAGAGCTCCTCCCTCATGATCCACTACCCGCACTCTCAGTGCACAAAAAGGGTAACAGATCCAAAAAATTTCCCAAAACGACCACGTCGATGTTACCTCTGAGTCGTCTCACTTCCGCCAAAAACAAATCACCCCTCTACATAGAACTTCCATGTCCTCATTACCTCTGAGTCGTTCTATGTACCCCTTCATGGATCCCACTCCTACCACGTCCTCATTACCTCTGAGTAGAAAGGCTCCATCGAAGAAACCCTCATGCTTGCCATGTCCTCATTACCTCTGAGTAAGTATGCTGGTTCCCTTTCGATTTATTATCCGTACCCAAAACCGGAGTACGCCAAGGATAATAGGTCCATAAATGTCCTCGATTGACCACAAATATCCTCCTATGAGTCCACTCCTGCCACGTCCTCATTACCTCTGAGTAGGAAGACTCCGTGGTAAAACCCCCATACTTGCCATGTCCTCATTACCTCTGAGTAAGTATGTTGGTTCTCTTCCAACTTATTATCCGTATCCAGAACCAGGGTACGCCAAGGATAATAGGTCCACAAAAAGTCCTCAATTGGTGCAATTACTACAAGCAAAGAGTAGAGCGAATGTATTCTGTTTGTTCCAGATCAGTTACATTCATATGACTACATCTCATGAGCAAACCAGAAAAGTCCTCTATCATTTCATTTAGACAAAAAGGAAGAAGATTACATTGATGTCCAAAAGAAGCAAAAGACAGACAGAAATATCAAGACAAAAGATGGACATTTATGGGAGCCCCCGAATCCTAGTTGCGGGGGCGCGTATACCAATCCCTCAACCATTTTTCATATGAAGGATTCATTTGAGCAAAATCCTCGTCCGGAGCAGGAGGGCCAGAACTCCCAATACTACCGCCGTCAAACTAGGGCTCCTCCTTTACAGCAACTTCAATAGGCGCAAGCTCTCCTTTCTGTTCCTCCATTTTTGGTATTACCTCCTCCTTTATAAGCGATGACTCTTGTTTGAAAGGGGGCAGCAGCTCTTCCATCACAATGATCTCAACCTTCGGCAGGGTTGCTGCAAGAATCAAAGATAAAAAGAAACAAAGTTAGAAGATGGTCAGAGCCTTATGCGGCACAGTCCAAAATGGGGCTTATGCGGTCTTGTTTGAGAAGGCTCCATGCGGTTTGGTTCAAAAGAGTCCATGCGGCTCTGATCGACAGGTCATTATGCGGTTCAGTTTAAGAAGTGTTCATGCGGCCCACTAAGACAACTTCCATACGGCTCGAACATGGGGTATACCCCCATACGGCTCGGTTATGGGACATATATGCGGCCCATACAATTCGAACAGTTTGCATTAAAGGCTTGTGCATAAAGCATGCAACAGAGTCGACTTTGTTAGGGTTTCAAAGCATATGACTTTCCCAAATCCTTACCCTTAACGGTCGGATGAACGTCGGAATGAGCTTTGGGTGCCGCAGCCGACGTCGAGGCTATGCCCTTACCCTTCGCCGCAGCCTTTGCCACAACCTTGGAGGACTTGGGAGCCATTGCTAATGATCAGAGAAGGAAGATGAAGACAAGAAAGCTAGGGCAAGAGCAGAAAGTAAAGAAGTCTTTTTTCCAAACACGCTGCTATTTATAGGCGGAGCCCATAGACCGACGCATCGATCCATCTGCAGTGTAACCGACTCTTCGGTTATCAAGGCGATCCGACTATTCAAGGCTAAACTCTTGGGATCCTGCCCCAAAAAGTAGCTATAAATCAGACAGCAAATCAAAGGCAATCAATGCAAAGATTTGCACACGTGGCATGAAGACGTGGCAAGGAGCCTATGCGACCAGACAGCCTATACGGCCAGACAGCCCATGCGGCTGGAAAGCCCATACGGCTCAGATGGCCATGCGGCTGAGGAGGCCATGCGGCTGAAACATCCATGCGGCCAGAATATCCTATGCGGTGCGAAGAGTTTTTACATGGCCATGCTTCTTATTCAAAGTATTTCAATTTTGCAAATTGAAAACTTTGAAGGGGGTCTTATAGAAGTATGAAAAAGAGTAAAGAAAGGCCTATGCGGCTCCGACAGAAAGATCCCCATACAGCTCAGGATCCCCATGCGGCTCAGAAGTCCATACGGCTCAGGAGTCCATGCGGCTCAAGGGTCCATGTGGCTCGGATAGTTCCATGTGGCCCAGAAAGAAGCCACGTGGCCTTCAACAGTTCTTCTCTACATTCTGCTGCATTTAATGCCCTGACGGCTGCTCTGACAAATGACAGCTATGACAGCTCTGACACAAAGATGTAATAATGACTTTGACATGATGGCGTGTTCCTAGGAAAGAGGAGAAAATCTTCTTACAACTGGCAAGATTCACCAAGTCTCGAGGTCTCTTCATGCGGCTGCTGTATTTATGCGGCCGCCCACTTCATGCGGCAGCCCACTTCATGCGGCTGCATCCTTCATGTGGCTGCTCATCTGCATGCGGCTGCCTATCCCCATGCGGCTGCCCATCTTCATGCGGCTGCCTATCCCCATACGACTGCACATCCCCATGCGGCTGCCCATCCTCATGCGGCTGCATGCTTCATGCGGCTGAGAGGACCACCTATATGCGGCTCTGCCAGGACGGTCCAGTTGAGACACGTAGCGTTCTTCGCGATAATTGAGACACGTGGCAGTCTTATCTTCCTTGGAATTATGGGTGCTAACAAATCCTAACAAAATCTGATTTGTTGCGATCGTCATAATTGTCCAGATCAAATCAAATCAAGCAAATTGGACACATGGCAGGCTATCACAAATCATGATTATTCATGGCAATCAACATTTATTGTCCACATAGATTTGATGCAATCATATTAATTCCTCAAATTTATTATATTCAAGATGAACGGTCCAGATTGATAACACTTAAGCCGCCGACTTTTCCAAATAGGTAATCATTGCAAACCATAATGATCACCCACCACTTCTATAAATAGCAAGGTGCTATTCCCTTGCAAATGGACGGAGATAGACGCATACAAAGAGAGGCGCACAGAGGAGCATATACACAAAAAGGAGAGCACAGAGAGATACGGACAGAGCCAGACATATAGCATTTCTTCCCAGAGCCAAGACCGTGTCCGATCGTCTAAGGAGTAAGGCAGAGCTGCCGTCGCTTTCCCGAGCCTCTATCGTCACACCCCAGAATCAAAAATAAACAATTGTACTTAGATTGCTGTACCTAGGTTTTCGTCCCTAGGCTTTCTTTGTACGAGCGAGTTTGTATTGTACGTCTAAGTTTAGTCCTCCTATATAATTGTTCTGTACTTTTACAATCAATGGCAAACAGATGCTAGCTTTTGGATCGTCTTTCGCTTCGCTCGACGCTTCCATCATTGCTATGTATTTCTCTCTTTTTGTTGGTAGTGGATTTGTCTCCGTCCAATGTTTTGTACAAATGACTTTAATAAGTTGATTTTATTATATTGGTTTGTGGATTAGATTAGTTTTATGGCTTCTACATTTTACAGCTTATGTATACATACGAGGTTTCCGTTTATTGGAGTATGCTTCGTATGTATACAACTGGCATGTCTACATACTTGGTCCTATGTATTTTGCGACTGGGTATTACACCATGTCTTCTTGAAGGTCACACCCATGCGAGGTGTGATGCGGTTTGGGATGAAAGAAAAGTTGAGCCTGAGATTTGTTGGACCGTTCGAGATCCTAGAGAAACTGGCCTCAGTGGCTTATCGACTTAGACTACCTCCGGCTCTGGCTGATGTGTATGATGTCTTTCATATGTCCCAACTACGAAAGTACGTGCATGATCCAAGCCAAGTAATGAACTTCGATAAGTTACAGCTGAGCGCTAACCTATCTTACACTGAAGAGCCTGTCCAGATTTTGGATTGGAAGGAGAAAGTTTTGTAGAATCGAACAGTAGCTTTCGTCAACGTGCGATGGCAGAACCATGTTGTCGAAGAGTCAACGTGGGAACTAGAAAAGGAGATGAGGGTGAAATACCTATCATTGTTTGATAACCCTGAGGTAGGACTTTTATTTTAAGTTTCGAGGACAAAACTTTTTTTAGTGGTATATTATGTAGTGTCCCGCTCCTAGCGGTTCACTATGTAAGGCTTGTGGCTTGATTAACTCGGTCGAAACCAGTATTGAGGAAACTTATCATCGGTATCGAATCGATCACGGACAAATGCATAAGAAACTTTCCAACTAATGGATTGGTTTCTCTTGAAATGAGTCCAAGAGTTTTCTCTGGATGTTTTGGTGCTGGTTTTTCTGCTTGGTTTTGTTGGATGCTTTTTTGAATGGTTTTTGTTTATTTGATTCTTGTCTATTTTTATCGATTTTCATAGCATTCATTCTCGAGAATTCTAAGAGAAAGGAACATAACGAGATGGAGTATTAACTAAACTTTTGGTGCCACGCAGACGGACGTGTGACGGATGGCTAAGCGTGCAAGTGTTCCTCTCCCTCTCGACAATTCTCTAATTGGTGAGTGTGTATTCTCTGTGGTGGCTTGTCTTTCTCACTACTCCTTAATGCCAACTAAATAAATTCTTGTGTTATCTTGCTACATATGTTGATCGATAATAAGATGCTAATGCTACAAATCAATACCACTAAGAAGCTAGCGATATGAACATTGAATGAATCGATTTGCTGCTAGCACTCTGCTAATGAATGAATTACCACATGAACATTGAAATGATGCTTGTCCCTATGAACAATAAAATGCTGCGATAAAATGAACATTGAAATGAAATTAATTGATTCCTGAGTTGATGAATATGGAATGCTAGAAAATGAACATGTTGTCTCTTTACTTTCTATATTACCATGTATTGTATCCTTATCGAGTCGGACATGCATTCGCACGATCATGGACAAACGTTCGTATAGTTTAACAATGCCAATGGACATGTAGTTAGGATGCATACTAATGATTATTTTATTCAGGGGCGGTTAGTATTATTATTATCATGTATCTTATTCTGGAAAGCTGGATTCTGTCGATGGTAAAGTAAACAGTTATTTTATATAATATCATGTTGCCTCAATTGTGACTTACTTTGAAAGTTACATGTCCCTAAGAAATCTCACGATTTAAAATGCTTGTCATTAAATACAAATGTTGGTTTAGCTGAGTGGACCAAAGGGGCTCACCAGCACATTTTTATAATATGCTGACCCCTCCTCCACAGGTATTGGAGAAGGCTCGGGGGCACGTCTGAACTAAGGCTTTTGAGTTGCTGCTATTTCCTTACAAGTTACTTTCAATTAAGGCATACAAAGTATTGCAGAGCTTTCAAATATCATTGCTTAGATTTTAAAAGTAATAAAGGGGCATGATGTTGTTCGACGTAACAAAAGGTTGAACGAACTTTTTGCTTTACTGAACGTATAAGGTATCTGTGTACAAAGAAGGAAGTCCTAGACAGGATATTCTAAGTATAGGGAGAAGAGGTTTTTGGGAAAGTATGATGGTGGAGATCGAACACTGCAGCGGCTCCTTTACTTAGTTGACGATCTGACGACGAATCAACCATGCTATGGCTCTCTGGCGCCTTTGATGGGACTCTAGGATCACCGATCAAGAGGCTATCTGGATGAAAAGATCCCTTGAAGATGGTTGGTTGGTTGGTTCTTTGGTTGATAGGTGGATGAGGGTGGTCGGCTCTTCGTGGACGGAGATCGCTGCTCCTTTAAAGATTATCGGTTGTCAATTTTCCTTTTTTTCTCCTCTTTTCTTTTTTTTCTGGTGGAAGAAGAACTCCTTCTATTTATAGAGAATCGAGCACATATGCGATGTGTATTAGGGTTCCTGAGATATAAAAGAATCTGTCGTCATTGTACGGTGCAGACTTCTACGGTGCTAACACGTGGTGGACATCGAGATTCTCCTCAAACGAGATATCTGGCGGTTACAAACATAACCGAAGGAGGTGACACATGGCGTGTGCCGATTTGCTTGTTCGGATACAGCCGAGTAAATTTTGGGATTTCAACTTAGATTTGGAGTCTAATTGATCCTCGTCTAAGATTTAATCAATCTGATATGATATCAATCATGATTTAATCCCAATCTTCTCTGAAAGAGGCAGTTTAAACAAACCAATTGGGGTGGACCCATCTTTCTGCGCCTCTGGTGAGGACTAAGTGCTGCTGTGCTTCTGGGCCGACGAATAGACCGTGCTTCTTGAGGCGACAGAACCTCTGTACTTTCTAACGACGAGAGGACTTGGCTTCGAATGACGATGAGACTTCTGTGTGTATAGAGCAACTTATGAAGCTGTGTTTCGGGCTACCAAAGTTACTGTGCTGTAGACGACAAGTAGGTTTGTGCTTCAGGTTCGCGAAGTTACTGTGCTTTTGGAGCGATAGGTTGACCTGTATTGGTTGTGATAGAAGTTCCCAAGTCTCTTGTAGAGAAGTGACTTAAGCTTCTGATCCAGAACAGATGACTGTACCGTGGGAATGGAGATTGTGTGAGTATATTACCATGTGCCTCATGTGGACGCCGGTAAGTAGCTGTGCCTTTGAACAGTGAAGGCGTTGGTTGCAAAGGGAATGGTATGACACCCTTGCGCGTCTGAGTTTGGCACATGCAGATAGCTGTGCCTCTGGAGTGAAGACACTAGCTTCTGGAATAAAGAAGGGGAGGAGGGCCCTACCACCATCTTGTTTCTGAGGTTAGCACAGGGAGGTGGCTGCGCCTCTGGCTTGAAGGCTCTGACTTCTTTAAAGTGCCGGGTTGCTGATATGCTTCTGAGAGGCTGCGCCCACAAGAATATTAGAACATCCTTTGGTGGAGGTTAATCCTCCAGCATGTGTATCAAGAAGAAGAAAGGATGCACTTCGATGAAAGCTGCATCCCTTGTAGATCCCTCTAGGCTTCTGTCGAATATGGACTAGTTCCTTTGTAGAAGAACATAATTAGTCCCTTATGTATGGTTCTGATGTATTTGTACTAGACTTTGGTAGATATGACAATGGAGGAACTTCTCTCCATATCTTCTGTTTTGTCTTTTTAGCACTGAGCTTGAGTCTTTTACCTTTTATGCGCTGTGGCGAAGGGATATCTTCAGCTGAGATTTTTCATGCTTCTACAAGAACCCCTTCCAATTGTCCCAAACTTGAGTAAAGCTCGGGATACTTTGAACAGAAGCATGAACACGTGTCATGACTGTATGAGCTGGTGTCATGCCTAGCTCTTAGCATTAATTGTCCTGAGTCATCATTTTAGAGTATGGGCTCCTGACGGCTTCTTGATATTGGAGCCTCTTGCGTCTTTGCAGGGATCACGAATCTTTTTAGCAGAAAAGGTTCAGAGTCATGTTCCTTTGGTCACTCACAGTACTGCCATCTATCATGGAGTGGAGCTTTAGCTTAACTTGTAAGCTTCCTTCTGACCGATATCTGGCTCGTATTTGGACCGCGCGAACAACCCACATAAAGGACTGTCCTCTTTCAAGAGCAGACCCAGATGCTTTAACAATGGCCTTGCTTGTCCGATGTTCAGCTCCTGACTACCCTGGAGTTTGCTTGAGGTGCCCCTCGATGGTAAATCTTTTTATCCAAAGAAGCTGTAGTAGAACTACTACTGGCTCTCGAGACGTCCCGCATCCTGGATGTCGTGGGCATCAATGGCATCTCGGACCTCTGCTTCTTGGGTTTGGATTGCTTGTCATTCTGACCGAGGAATAGCAAGGCCTGCTGCCGTGGTTGCTCTTTTCGGCCAGTTGGGGAGATAGGGGAGTCCTGTGCTGGTCTTCATCCCCAGCTCGGGCCAGTAGCAGCTTCGGGCGGTGGCTTCCTTACAAGGAAGTGATTGGCTCTGTCACCGCCTCGCCCGTATTATTGAGAGCTTGTATCACAATTACAGCTTTTTTGCTTCTGTGTATGTAACTACGAAGAGTCTGTAATAGGTCTTTGTAGCCACATGTTCTTATAAGTAGAAGCTTTCTTGTTCCTTTTGCTTTTGTTTCCAGAATAAAGAGGGAATATTCATAATGGATTTGCTTGACCAGAGGTAATATGGACGTGGTAGGCTTAATCTTTGTCGGGGTATATAACAACAATCCAGAGGTAATATCGACGTGAACTATTTTCTAGACCACCGGAAAAATCATAGAACTGATGCAAGAAGAATGACTACTCAGAGGTAATGTGGACATGGTAGTTGCATCTTCCAAGCATAGAGGAGCAATCTGACTGCCGATATAATCATAGAACTGATGCGAGAAGAATGACTACTCAGAGGTAATGTAAACATGGTAGTCGCGTCTTCCAGGCGTAGAGGAGCAATCCAGAGGTAATATGGACGTGACGTGCTTCATCTACTTGAGAGAATATATAAGAGGGAGAGCGAGAGATCCCCTTACCAGAACTCATGGGCACCCTTTTCAGTGGATGTGGGTGCCTATGCTGGTTCTGTCTTCAGACGTAATACTTCTTTGGGAACTTGTCATTGATGGGCATCATTATCAAGTCCCCATTAGGCTTAGCTAGCCGATAAGCACCGTTAGAGTACACCGTTTCTATGATGAATGGTCTTTCCTACTTGGGCTCGAACTTCCCAGTCGTCTTGTGGGTCATCACCATCGGTCTCCGTACTGCAAAGACGAGGTCTCCCACCTGGTAGGATCTTTTTCGACCATTTTGTTAAAGTCCCCAGAGATGCAAGCTTGGTAAAGCTCAATTCATTGCTGCACGAGCAAGCGCTTTTCATCCAATGCTTCTAACTCTTGTAACCGCCTGTACTGATTGTCGTCGATGGTTAACTGATTGGTGGTATGGGAGTCCTAAGATGAGGAGTCAGAAGAGTGTGAGTGCCTCAAGACTTCTTCTTCTGAATCTTCTGAGGTGGTCGTAGGTGTAACATACCCCTGATAAAACTGGGGATTCCAACGACCCTAGTTTGGCGTGTGTATTGTTTGATAGAAAGTTAAACAGATATAAACGTGTTCTAAACATTCATAGGCGAAAACTAGGGTTCATGAATTATACTTGCGTCGGGAAGAAGACCACAGTTCCTAGTAATCTTAAGCACTCACGACCCCAAGATCTTCTGTACGTATTACTTCCTCGGGTTGGAAGTTGTGTGGGCGACGATCTCCCAACCTTTTCTTCTCCTTGGCAGCCCCTTCTTTCTCTTTTTACATGGATCACAAATTTAGAGAAAGCTTCTTAGTTCTAATAATGATTTGGCAGCCAGAAAATAGAGGATATATATAAGGCTACGGTAGGGACCATGAGAAAAAATTAGGGTTAGGTCTCCTAATGGATCTCGGTGTCCTGTGTTCAGCCCGAACGCACAACCCAGGCCCATTAACAATAGCTCGGTCCACTAATGAGCTATTGTTGCACTACCTTCCTAATCATAAATTATGATTGCGGGCCCCTTCTATTATATGCTCGTTTGGCTTCCCATGTTAAGATATCGAATGTCCGTCGATCTAATTAAGATACTGACAACTATATTGATCGACATCTTTTATCCTTAAGTCGTAGCACTCAACTTTATTTGTCTTGTCAGATATAATCTACCTGCAGGGTTTACATGATAATCCTTATGAGCTCTTTAAGGGGACATCATCAACCAGACGTATCGAGACATAGATTTTTTTTATAATTAACAGCCCATCATACATACAATATTATTACCCAATTCGTAGAGGTTGTTGACCCATAATGAATCTCCTTCTTTTATGAGTCAAAGTAATACACACTGCACATACATGTCTGTTATTATATCCGGATTAAGAGCACGAGCATTCATAATAACAGAGGTGTCTGTTCCCTTTTGTAGTCAGTACAAAGAGAACAACCTCAAGTGGTCATGTTCAATACACACAAAGTGTACTAATATAAACTTATAGTCAAGATAGACTAGTACCAGATTACACTACAACCTTTCCAATAGATTGTCCAAGTCCATCTAGGCTGTGAACCATTTATATATTCCATAGGGAACAGATAATATGATCTTCTGTGTGACACCACATACCATATTATGTACAATATAGAGTACCAGACACTTGCATCAACACTTGTAACAAATACAATATGCAAATACTGTCCATATGATTCTCATTCAAAATTTAAGGAAATAAAGTTAATACAGAAGTGATGCTTTTAGTATATAACCCTAACAACCCTAGCCCTCGACGAGTACATTGGTAGTAGTTTTCAGATTTTCCCTTTGGAGTGTGAATCCGTATGGAAAGAAGCCGGCCTTTGCCATAATTGAGCCCCTTGTTGCTGTTCAGATCGTAGCCCATCTTCTGAATACATTTTTTGGCCTGCGCCGTGTAGCGGTAGAACTGTACTTTGCTGCTGTCGAGGTCTGGGTCTTCCGGAGTTATTCGCTGAGGATGCTCTAATCGACCGAATATGATGGATTTCTTTTCTTTTTTCCTAGCTAGAACTACGAAGTAGGCTCCTCGGGCACGGACAACCCGGCTCACATGGTTGGCAGTTGTCACTTGCGTCTGTAGTTTACAAAAAGAATTATCCAGGAAATATTTGGTGTTCCAGCACACGGCAGAAAAGTTCGATGAAGACTTTCTGTTGATAAAGTGGGATATCTTGTCCCGAGGGATTACGTCGTCGAAAGAGTGGGCCTCTGTATCAGCACTAACGTAATCTTCTAGCTCTTCATCAGTGAGGGCTAGAGCTGCCGCCGGAGGAGGAGGACGCTTCCCTTTCAGCTTGGCCATCAAGGAAATGGTGGTCGGATGCTCCTGCGCCTTCATGGTCGGCCTTGGGGACCTCCGGGTAATTTCATTCGTATAGGCTCCTGACCATCTATCATCACTTGAGGCGAAGGTGGAGCGTTGCCCCAAAGCTTAACAACAAGAGATGCTGACACCTTAGGAGGCCTGCCCTTCAGTCGAACCTTAGAAGGTTCTTCAGCCACTGTTGCTCTTTTTGAAGCTATCTCTGCCTCGTCGTCAGCATCATTGCTGTCGTTATCCCAGGTGACTGACTTGTACAGATCAGCATCCGTAAGTAGGCTTCAAGTCCTCAAAACAGGTCGATATCAGTGAACTCCGTTTTGATAGTCTCGTCGCTGGCCACATATTTCATACACCGATGTAGGGTGGGAGTGACAATCATGTACTTATGGATCCTTGGTCGCCACAGCAGCATGTTGTAATTTATGTCTGCATCAATGACATAGCAAGTTACTTCAGTGTGAAGGTCGTCGATCTGACATTTCAGGCAAATTTTGCCCAATGGCTCGCTCTTTCCCGCTTTGAAGCCACTAATTATAGTGTTCGAGGCTGTCAACCGATGCATCGAAACCCTTAAAGTTTGAAGCAGGCTTCTTGGGATAATACTCAAAGAGGAACCTGGATCGATATGGATTCGATCGACCTTAATGGCACGGACATACCCCGTATTGTACAGGGGACGATTGTGCCGGTTATTCTTTAGCAGCATGTCTTGCTGGGTTAAAGTGATACTGGTAATCACTTCGACCACGCTGTGGTAATATAGGCAAGCTATAGGATCCACTTTCGGTAGCTGAACCTGGGTGAGGAAGGTCTCGTCGTTCTGTAAAGCTTCACTGAGCGCATCTCGGGTCTCTTTAGAGTGGCGAAGGAGCTCAAAAAGTGATAATCAAGCCCGAGTATTGGCCAACTGTACCAGAATATCAAAGTTGTAGGGCATGATGGGTCGGATTGGCGGGTCCTTTCTGAGAGGTTTCTTAAAGCGAACCTCCTTCTGTTTCTACTTGTCCACGGTAGGGGCTCCGGATGGACCCGCCTCTGGTGCCTCAGGGATCTGGGGAGGACCTACTCCTGATATATCTTGGACAGGGGGAGTATTTTGTGGAAACTTCTCCTGGTCTGGAGCCTGGCTCTCCTCTTGCCTCTGTACCAAGCAGGTGGTTACCAAAGCATCGTCGATCGACGTCGAGACCATGCGGCATGCCTTGCTTTTCTTTCCTTTGGCAAAAAGGGTCGTAGATGTCGTCATATCGGGAACCAAGTCGGGATATACCCACATGACTTCGTCTTGAGACGTGGGGAACAGGATGAGCCCTTGAGCGTTGTCCCGTGATGGCGAAAGGTTGAGTACTTCCTTCATCGTCTTTGGAATAGGGATGACGCCATCTTGTACCTCTGTGGCTAGAAAACACCCAAACTGCAGAGTAACCATGTTGGTCGTGACGGTCTTCTCCTCGTAATCCAACAATATGATGTTGGCATTAATAAGGCGCAAAATTTGCCCCGTCAACACATAGCAATCCTATGTTGAGTGATGGACGTACCGGTGATAATGGCAATACTTGGGATGGTCTACCTTTTCTACTTCATCAGGATGCTTGGGTGGCGGGATGGACAGTTTACCACTCTTCATAAGCATCTCGAAGGGTTCCAGCGTATCCTCGTCATTGAAGTAGTAAGTCTCATCGGCCTCTGTGCTTCCGCAGACTTAGGGTTCGCAGCAGCTCAACCTTTAGAGATGTTGACGGTCATGGCTTGCTTGCCTTTTCCATCTTTAGGGTTATTGCTGCACGAGCGTCTCCCCTTGTCTTCGGGCGCAGAAAAGTGTAGCCCAAGAGCTGCGCATCCTGGGCTTTCCTTTGTTCGACATCTGCCTCTGTAATGAAAGGCGTCCACTTCGTACAGGGAGCACTGTGCCACAATTTTATAGCGGGCTGCATATTCTTGCGGTAGGAGTCAATAAGTATAGGCTCGGGCATGCCGGGTGGTAATCTTAGGGCTGCCTGGCGGAAGCGCTCGATGTATGTGCGGACAGGCTCTTTCTCCCTCTGGACAATTTCCATGAGGGTCGACATGGTCATATCCATGCCTCCTTCGTAGAATCGGTCCAAGAAGCGAGACTTCAGGTCGTCAAATGACGAGATACAATCGTCCGGAAGACTGTAGAACCACTCATAAGCTACCCCTGCAGGGCTCCTATGAATTTGTTGGACAGGAGGGCATCATCCTTTGGTAGGTGCCCCGTTACTGAGGTAAAGTACCTCAAGTATTGTTGGGAAGACCCCTTCCCTTCATAAGGTGTTAGGGTCTGCAGATTGTATTTGGGAGGATAGACGACGTTGTCCCACTCGACAGGGTATGACTGCCGGATCCCATCTTCCGGAGCGTTGCTTGCTTCTCCTTGGCATCATGAGGAGCATACAGCTCCATGATGGCCTGCTGTATCTCGACCGGTATTACGAAGCCTGCGTCTGATGGAGTAGACAAGGATGGTCCTGCCTGATTGGAAGTAGGCAACCTGCTGGATTCGTCATTGGTTGGCGGATCACGTGCAGGTGCAGAGGCAGCGGGGGCCATGCTACTCTTGCGGTCGATTATGACCGAAGACAGGGTCTTCATGGTGTCCGTCAGCATATCCAACTTCGTCTCGAGGACTTCGATATGCATGAGAGATTCCTTGTTGTCTTCTCCATTATCGTCGGCCATGAAGACAGACCGAGTGTGAGGGTGACTCGAAGGAGCCGTAGATCCTTCACTTTCTGGCTCAGACGCTTGAGTCACGCGGCCCTGAGGATATACCGTAGGATTTTGATCTTCTTCGGACCTAGTATGGTTTCTACCCCCGGTCAGTTGACTGGTTGCGTCGATAGAGACATCTGTGTCATATTGCGCTTCGTCAGATTGGAACATAGGGTTGTCGTGTATGGAAGGAGGCTGGTTATCCCAAGTTTTTGGCAAGACACCCAATGTAGATTTGGAACGAGTGTCTTGGAATAAACCTGTATCGGGTACCTTACCTTTACTGTTCTCTGACCTCCTCTTCAGTTTAGCAACCGATATGGGAGGATTCTGGAAGGGCTTCTTGAAAGCTCTGGAACCTTGCGTCGTGTAGCATGTGGCGGTGGGGCTCGTCTTCTCTATGGCTCACCGACCCCCTGCTAGGCCTCTCGCGTGCTGTCGGCGTGGAGTAGAGTCTCTGGAAAAAGGAGGACCTGCTCAGCGATGGCGCAGCCATCTGCTGACAACTGCAGTTGATGGTAATCTGGGTACAAGAGTGCCTTGATTTACGCACATCTTGTGCCACAGATTCTTCTTCCGCTTGGGAGAGGGTTGGATCTTTTGTCGTAGTAGTCCCATTGTACATACAGGGAAGCTGCAAGTAAGCACAGTCAGAGCGGGTCTGGCGTGGAAGCCTCATGTCACTCCTACGGGGACGCTGCTTGCGTGGCTCCCTCTCCGTAGGAAGTACCCCTTGGCCTGGCTTACGCACAGGAGTACACCAGTGGGAGGGAGATTCGACTGGTTGAGGCATCGGAGCACGAGAGCCAGTCTTATATAGTTTTTCGTCGGCTGTGCGTGTTACTGTCAACATGGGCCTCTGGTCTGCCATTAGTGTCGCACGCTTGTTGTACGAAGCACGAGCCACCAGAGGCCTTTTTCTACTACCCCTAGTAGGTGAGTATTATTCAGAGTCTGCCGAAGGTTTACCTGAAGGGAAAGCGATTCTGTCGAAGACAGATCTTCTTGCCGGCAATACTCCCGTCGTGATGGGTTGGTTCGGTGTGCGCTTCCTATTGTGTCATTTTTTTGTTAGATTAACCATGGAACCACCATCTTCTTCGCCATGCTTTCCCGGGATAGAAATCGGGCGAGGGGATAAGGATGCAGCAGCCGGGATCTTCTCTGTGGCCTTGACGTTGAAGGGTCCTGAGACGCAGTTCCCTCGATCGTACTGCTGGCTGCAGCCGCCTTAGGCCTCCATACACGTCGAGTCTTCTTCGGTTGTATGAATTACTTCAAAGTCTTTGACTTTTCATTAGAGAGGAGATCTTCAATAGTGTACTGGTCGAAGCGTACGACTAGCATGTCTTGAGAAGCTTCCAGAAAGTTGTCATTATATTGCGTCACCGCCTTCTCGTTGGAGGAGAAGGTTGTTCCCCAGCAGAGTCGCCATTTTGTTTGATGTAACAAAAGTTTGAATGAACTTTTTGCTTTATTGAATGTATAGGGTATCTGTGTACAAAGAAGGAAGTCCTAAACAGGATATTCTAAGTACAGGGAGAAGAAGTTTCCGAAAAAGTGTGACGGTGGAGATCTAGCACTGCAGCGGCTCTTTTACTCCATTGAAGATCTGACGACGAATCAACCTTGCTATGGCTCTCTGGCATCTTCGATGGGACTCTGGGGTCACCGATCAAGAGGCTGTCTAGATGAGAAGATCCTTTGAAGATGGTTGGTTGGTTGATTCTTTGGTTGATAGGTGGATGAGGGTGGTCGACTCTTCGTAGATGGAGATTGCTGCTCCTTTAAAGATTGTCGATTGTCAATGTTTTCTCTTTCTTTTCTCCTCTTCTCTTTTTTCTGGTAGAAGAAGAACTCCTTCTATTTATAGAGAACCGAGCACATATGCGATGTGTATTAGGGTTCCTGAGATATGAAAGAATCTGCCGTCATTGTACGGTACAGGCTTCTGCGACGCTGACATATGGCGGACATCGAGATTCCCCTCAAACGAGATCTCTGGTGATTCAAACATAATCGAAGGAGGTGACACGTGGCGTGTGCCAATTTGCTTGCTCGGATAGAGCAGAGTAAATCTTAGAATTTCATCTTAGATTTGGAGTCTAATTGATACTCGTCTAAGAATTAACTCAATCTGATATGATATCAATTATGATATAATCCCAATCTTCTCTGCAAGATGTAGTTTAAATAAACCAATTGGGGTGGACCCATGCTTTCTATTCCTCTGGTGAGGACTAAGTGCTGTTGTGCTTATAGGCGACGAGTAGACCGTGCTTCTTGAGACGACGGAACCTATGTGCCTTCAGGCGACAAGTGGACTTGGCTTCGAATGACGAGTAGACTTTTGTACGTATAGAGCAACTTATGAAGCTGTGTTTTAGGCTACCATAGTCACTGTGTTGTAGGCGACAAGTAGGTTTGTGCTTTAGGTTGGCGAGGTTACTGCGCTTTTGGAGCGACAGGTTGACTTGCATTGGTTGTGATGGGAGTTCCCAAGTCTCTTGTAGATAAGTGACTTAAGCTTCTGATCCGAAGCAGATGACTGCACCGTGGGAATGGAGATGGTTTAAGTATATAACCATCCTATGCCTCATGCGGACGCAGGTAAAGGTAAGTAGCTGTGCCTCTGAACAGTGAAGGCATTGGCTGCGAAGGGAAGGGTATAACACCCTTGCGTGTCTAAGATTGGCGCAGGCAGATAGCTGCACCTCTGGAGTGAAGACACTGGCTTCTGGAATAAAAGAAGGGAAGGAGGGCCCTACTACCATCTTGTTTCTGAGGTTGGCGTAGGGAGGTGGTTGCGCCTATGGCTTGAAGGCTCTGGCTTCTTTAAAGTGCCGGGTTGCTGATATGCATATGATAGGCTGAGCCGACAAGAATATCAGAACATGCTTCGGTGGAGGTCAATCCTCCAGCGTGTGTATCGAGAAGAAGGAAGGTTGCGCTTCGATGAAGACTGCATCGCTTGTAGATCCCTCTAGGCTTCTGTCGAATATGTACTAGATCCTTTGTAGAAGAACAAAATTAGTCCCTTATGTATGGTCCTGATGTGTCTGTACTAGACTTTGATAGACATGACAATGGAGGAACTTCTCTCCATATCTTCCGTTTTGTCTTTTTATTACTGAGCCTGAGTCGTTTGCCTCTTCTGCGCTGTGTCGAAGGGATGTCTTCAGCTCAAATTTTTCATGCTTTTACAGATGTATGGAACGAGAAGTTATTTCATGGCAGCCTATCAGTTGTATTTCTTTTTATGAATCAAGGTAGCCGAAAAGACATTTCAAGGAGTACGAAGAAAAGTTATATTTTGGCTACAATTATCAATAAAATAAATATTAATTCTTTCTATTCTGCGTACTCAATGTTTTTACAAATGTGGCTTATTTTAAAATGAAATGACACAAAAGTACACGTTCTTGCCTTGTACAAGTGCAACTCCAGACTTGTCACGCCTTAGCGAGGACGAACGATTCGACGTGAATCTAAGCGAAGCGAATGATTCCCTGAATCGGGGCGTGACAGCCCTCATCTACAACAGGTCCATAATAGGTAGGACATAAATCCTCAAGGTCCTCTGGAAAAATATTATCTAGTCAGGATTAGAGCGTAAGCACTAACTCTAACAACCTTTCCAATTAAATGATAAATGCTATAAAATAGTAATAGTGGATGTAATATGTAATGTGTATATAGAATTGTACCACAACTATCTAGCATAACATGTAATCAGAATGAAAAGACATAGTAATAAAGAGCATCGCAATGAACATAAAATAGACAGGAAAGAAACTGAACTAAATGTAATTTTTATTATCATTTACAATAGGTGTCCTATCAATAACAATGCCCATAATAGTATGACTCAATGTTACGGGTAATGTATGATTGGCTATCAACAATAGTATGGCTCAATCAAGTTGGATTGTCTATCCATAATGTCACAACAGTATGACTCAATCCAACAGGATTGGCTATCCATGATATCACAATAGTACGGCTCAATTATACGAATATGTATGATTGGTTATCCACAATAGTACAAGAGTACAACTCAATCCAGTAGGAATGGCTATCTATAATAACACAATTGTACGACTAAATTATACGGGTAACGTAAGATTGGCTATCCACAATAGTACAATATGGTGTCAACAAATGAGAAGGGAGATCGAAGTGTACAATGAGGTATAAGAATAGTATATAATAAGAAAAAATCCATAACAACTAACTTGTGTAACTATCATGTCAGGAATCAAGTAGAACATCACTAAATACATGACTAATAACAAGTATCAGATAACGGAAACTATCAGAGAATGTACTCGCCTAAAATTCAGTGTGAAGTATAATAATTAATATAAAATAAATAAAATATTCACAATAATATATATTACGAATTGGTAAAATACCCCTCTTTCTGAATTACGTACTTACAATCCTACCCCTAGAAAATTTCGTCCTCAAAATTTAAGTTGGTTGTACTCTTCTCTAGGTCATCCCCTAACAATCATGGTCCAAGAAAGTCCTACCTAAAATCATACAGTTCTATTAAAAGAAAGCAAACATGCAAGGTTATGGTCTTAATTGTCATGATATTGCAGTCTCAGTCAAGGTTTCTACGAACTACACTAACCAACTATAGCACAAGAAAATCTATAAGGTACTAAGGAAACACTTAAACAAGGATTACAAAGGAAGGAAAGAATAGACAGAACAGAACCAGACATACTAATCCATCACCTGTAGCGTCGGCCTCCTCGACTGTCATCGTAAAAGCCCTGCCCTATTGGGGTATCTTCCTATACGGGTGGGGGCAATTTGAAGTGCCATAGGTGGCCTAGCTTGACCCCTATGGTCTGGGGCTCAACATAGGGCTTGACGAGCTATGAGGCAATTCATCACTTGATGTCCCACCATTCTACACTTCAAACATACTTCGAGCCTCTTCCTACAGATTTTCCAAGTATGTCCAGAATTCCAAGAAAAGGCACCAGTAGGAGTCACTGAGACTGTTGTTGAACCGGCTATAAAAACTCTAGCTGGTGGATGGTATTCCAATCGATGCTGAGAAAACTACTTCTAAACATGGGGGCGCTTAGCCGGTCCTGCACTGCCAGTAGGACCACCCAAAGCATCGTTGCCTCTCTTGAGCCTGAGACCCAAGTCCTCCTTCGCAATCTAGGCGTCCAATAAAATATCTTCAAAGGTAGTCTTGCGGTGCCCAGAAGTGTGCGATCTGACCTCTTTGTTCAGGCACCTCCTGAACTTTTGGGCCTGATCTCCTTGGTCCTGAACTATGCTCTTTACAAAGCGGCACAAACAGAAAAACTCAGCGGTGTACTTGTCGACTGACATGTTCCCCTAAACCAAGTTGAAGAAGACTCTCCAGGGCACCCAGAGCAACATTGGTGAAGAAATTCTCCTTGAAAAGCTTCATAAAAGCCTCCCAAGTAAGCCCATTCACGATAAGTCTGGGCTCCATGTGATACCATGTGAGTGTAATATCAAACAGGTGACTGGCGGCTGCCTCGACCTATAAACTCTCAAGAATCTGAGCCAGTCGCAGAATCCTCTCAATATCTTCCAACCAGTCATCTGCATAAAGTATCCCCTCAGTACCTTTGTACTCCCGAGGAGACATCCTTTTGAAGTCCACAATGGTACCCGGCATCGACTGCTGCTGAACTGGAGCACCCAAAGTTTGAGAAAGTGCCACCTTCTTGACTGGTGCTAGTGCTAGCTGGTGGGCACTCTCAATACTCTGGCACATCATATCAGCCTGTCGTTATTGTACCTCTGTCTGGGCTCTCTAAGCCTCTATTATCTGCTGGAACAGCACAGTGCTGCATTAGTCGGTGCTGGAGGTGGCAGAGGAACACTCACTGGCTCCATAAGAATAGTCCTCTGCATAGGTGGAGGAGCGCCCCCTGATGAAATCGCAACTCCCATATAAACGGAAGAAGCGGCAGGAGCAACCACCATAGTCGAAACCGAACGTCGAGAGGTAGCAGACCTCTCAGAAGCTGATACAGATCCAGAGCGCTGAGATCTAGTCTTCGGCGGCATCCTAAAGACATATCAAACAAAGGAAATCAATACGGTACAAGGTAAGATATTATAAAGGAAGGACAACAATTGAGAAATATAGTAATTAAATAAAAGAGATTAGAAGATAGAAATTTCAATCTCTAAGAGTCTAGCATGTTCTATGCTAAATGCAAAATAATCAAACATTTAAGGATATTAGAGGTGATAAGCCAAGAACCAATCTAGAATATAATTTGATAATCATACTTTTGTGCCCGAAAATTATGTTATCTAGAATCTTTGCCTCACCAGTCAGCATAGCTACAATAACTCCCGATCCATATTTATGGTATATAGATCTAAAATTATGTTGTTCGGAATAACCTCTTTGCCAGCTAGCATGGCTGCGAGAAATCCCAAATTCCATAACTAAGATACGTATATCTAAAAACATGTGATCCAGAATTTTGCCTCACTAATTAATATGGCCGCTGTAAACTCTAAACAACATAACCAAAACGGACGGGTACAATTCTTACTTCCTTACGCAGTATGTACTACCAGAATATACCCTTAATATAGTCTATGAACTCATCTCAATATAAAATCAAAGTCATAACAAAAACAAAGAGTCAATTTCATCAACGAACAAGCAAGACTAGACATAAACAAGTAGAAACAAATTTCCAGATAGGGTTTATAGTGAGATTCCCAGGGGTCGTCCCAGGAATATCTCAAGGAGTCCTAGTTGTGATTGAGTATTCACTCATCCTAGTATCTCGTTTCCTATATCCTATCACAGCTCGTAGTAGTACAACTAAGCCATTGTACTACCACGACATTTCTCTAATTGCAAAGCATGACCTGTTGGGCCACGACAAAAATGTGTCACGACCCGTACCAAAATATAAGTGTACGAGTACGAGACAACGCCCAACATGGACTGTAGCATCGACGGTAGAACGATGTCCAGATCTACTATATAATCTAACACATCACAGAAATATGTATCATAACATGTCACGATATCTCAACTCCAAAAGGGGGACAAATAATGATAATATTCATACTCAATCATAATAACTATAAGCAAGATAATGGTACGATAAATATAAAGGCATGATATGAATAACCAGAAGAATCTAACATAACATATAACAGGTCTAAAATTAGAGTCTAAGAGTCAACTATCTCAAAGAACATAAGTCTCAAATAACAACATGGCAAGAGTCACAAAGCTGAAGGCAAATCCAGTACTAAACTAGTCTAACTAAGTCGCTATTATAGCCTTCTCAGCTGGTGCTAAGTTCTCATGGGTCTCCTACAGGTAGCCCTCATCCAGGGTCCATAATAGGTAGGACAGAAATCCTCAAGGTCCTTTGGAAAATTATTATCATGTTAAGATTGGAACGAAGCACAAACTCTAACAGTAGTTCCATTCAAATGATAAATGCTATAAAATAGTAATAGTGAGTGTAATACATTATTAGAATATAGAACTGTACCATAACTATCTATTGTAATATGTAATCAGAATAAAAAGACAATAATAAAGAGCATCACAATGGACATGAAATAGACAAGAAAGAAGCTGAACCAAATGTATTTTTTATTATCATTTATGAGAGGTGTTCTATCAATAACAATGTCCACAATAGTATGGCTAAATCATACAGGTAACGTATGATTGGCTATCCAAAATAGTACAAAAGTATGGCTCAATACAGTAGGATTGGTTATCCACAGTAGCACAATAGTATGGCTCAATCATATCAGTAATATAAGATTGGCTATCTACAATAATACAATATGATGTCAGCGCATGAGTAGGGAGATCAAAGTGTACAATGAGTATGTATATCAAGACAGAAACCATAACAACTAACTCGCTCGTGTCAGGAATCATAACAAATATCAGATAATGAAAACTATTAAAAAAATGTACTCGCCTAAAATCTGGTGAAAAGTATCAACAGTTTCCAAAATAGTGCCTCGAAGACCTAGATATGGAATATCAATGTCAATTGGTGATCTGGAATCTTAAACATGGTATACTAACTTGATACTAGGTCTCTAAGTCATATCTAAGTCAAAATAGGTCGACTAGGTCAATACCTTTCTAAACTATGTCAAACTAGTCATTACCTAGATTTTTTGGTCCATACCTTGCCATGCCAAGCTATCCTAACTAATTCTAGGCAATACTTTTTGCATATATGCATCTTACCCTATTACTATGACATTATCTTATTCCCTAATATATAGGTAACACTCAATACCTTACCCATATTCCCTGTGAGCCCTTGACCCGAAATCCCCAATTTTTTATTATTATTAAGTAATGTTGAATTACTAGTTAATGCATAGACTCTTTTTTTATAACCAATGTATGTAGGTAATTCATACACATTAATTAATTCTATTTAAATGAAAGGGAACAGAGGGGGTTTTTCCCAAGTATCACAGCTATGAGTGGTCGAAATGTAAAACTCCATATTTGAATCAAAACCAAACGGCTATTGATAAAGCCGAGTTCCAGTTCAAATCCTGGAGTTGATTTTGTCTCAACTGGGAATAAATTTCTCTTAATCCCTGTGAAAGGATTCGACCTTATCTAATTTTCGATGTATAAAAGGGAGCAAGGTAGCCGACTATGCCACCTGCAAACCCTAGCAACCCAATCTTTTCTGCCGCAGGACCATCGAAGGAGAAGCCTGAGGGATCACCCCAAGTCCTGTTTTTGAAGTTTCAGGTACTCCCCTGTTCGTATATGCCATCCTTTCGATTGTATACTAGGTGTTTTATTTAATGGTTAGGAGGAGTTTCCCAAGGATGTGCTCTAAGCCATTAACCATCGGACGCAGGACAGTCTTAGTGTCCATTGTTTTAAATGGGCTTGATGGATGTATCCAACATATTGATGTATCAGTAGATCCTAGCAGTGGGTAGGAGATAGGCTCGAGTTGGGTATTGGTATAGGTTATAGTTAGCTTATTAGAATGATCTGATGTACTTTTATCTTGATTCAGTTAGTCATCATATATATGGTTCAGTCTTCATCTTCACATATGTCCAATGCATTCTCTGTATGTGCAGTTCATTCTGATTCTTAGGTAATGTCTCCATTCACTTGGTATTGGTCATCTACATGTAACATATATTCAGATCCTTGTCAGTCCATTACCTACAACCAAACTGGTATTAAACTGCATATTTTCAGATGATTTACTGTACCCCCAAATTAGTCACATCACATAGCATAACCTGCCTCATATTAAACCATATTGTTTGTAGCATCTGTCCCCTTCGTGATTAAACCATACTGCATTAGTGTTCAATTTCCACTGAATCTTATGTTCAGTCTCATATAACCATGTATCCCTGGACTTTGGTTAACCCTTTTACCTATTACATGTTCTATCATCCTTCTTAATCAGGTTACATACTGTGCCATTGTCTATCCTTTATTAGATTGTGTTAGCCACCAAGACATTTACATATGTCGAATGGGACATGGGGGCATTGGGTTCCTGTGCTTCACTTGTACAGACCATTCCCTGATGTTTAGTCCAATGCTCATGTGTGATGAGCAGACCTTCATGAACCATTGAATGGTCCTGACCATTATCCTTGAAGTATTGACTTTGTCTAACTTGCAGCAGTAGAGGAAACCTCTTGTACAGCCCATACGTTAACCTATAAACTTTGTTCTGTCCCTAGACCCCTGTCCACTATCTGGGTATCAGATGGTATCAGTCTATTCCTAATTGCTTAGTCCATACTCAACCTGATAATCGAGTAAAGAATGGATAAAGGTGGCTCCTCCCTGAGAGCCACTCAATGAATGCCATGGAGGCTCGACCAACAGGTCAGTACAGGTAGGGAAGGGAGGTAGCCTGAGGCTATCTCATTGATTCCACCCTTTGTATTGGTATCAGCCACTGCATACTACATTCAGTCGCTTTGAACTCTCTTGTTCAGTCTCATATGTGTTGTTCACACTTTACTTAGCACTCAGTCCATTATTCATTAATATCTCCTTCTCATGTGTAGAAAGTAGCAGTATCCTTCCCTTTAGAGCTTGGCTCAGAAAAGCGATGGGCCTTCCCTCCTATATGAGTACATACCTATACCCTTGTCCATCCTTGATTTATTTGATATCAGTTGGAAAACATTAGTATCAATCCTAAATATATGCACGTTGATGCAGTCTCCATATTCCTCTTATTCAGTTATTAACATATGAATGTTCTGCTTTGATCCATTTGTTTTAGTCAAAATGTATTACCTATTGTCCATGTTTGTATATCAGTTTAGTCCACACAGTGTTGTTGGGAATCCCAACTTAAACTCATGTACATTCTACACTTTGAGTAGCAGTCAATTGGACTACTCGAGCCTACAAAGAAAATGTGGACTACCCACAGAGAAGAAAATGGATTGATGGAAAGATGGATTGATACAATATTATCAAGGGATGATCCTTACTCTCCTTATTACCTCAACTGATACACCCTAAACACCCAGGCCTCTACTATGAGACTGAACAGTATATACTAGTAAGTTGGGTCTGCAGAGAGTCAAATTAGGACTGAACAGGCTAGTAGACTGTACAGATGTATCCTAGGCTCTGCTACCCTACAGGACAGATATAATATGATAAGGACTGATATCAGGATATGGGCTGAAACTATAGGCCTGTTGCAGTTTAATGGCCAATAGTACATGGGCTCAGAAGTATGCACAGGGGAAAATACCATATATCTGTAGGTATACTGACAATAGGTATAATGGTGACTATATCTAATTTAGTACAACCTGGGAGGGACCTTCCTGATTAGGCCCATTGCAGTAGCTATAACACCACTGATAGGTACGCCATGTATTGATATACCTAGAGCAGTTATATGGATAATTATAATAGGCAAGCAATGGAATAGGTAAGTCAATTACATTACAGTAAGAATAACTTGCTCTTGGATAGCAGTATATCATATGGTTATAGAGGTTATATTATTAGCACTTGGAGGGTAGGCTATTGGCAGTAGGCAATAGGCAGGATTGATTATAAGTAAGGGTTGAGGACTATGCTAGTAGGGGCAGTAAACCAAACTATAGTCTATAGAATCTAAACCATGGGGTTAGATAATGGACCAAGAAGACTAATTTTAGTAGATTATATAATTGATTCCAATTGTATATTGACATGTAAATTATAAACAGGCTACTTGGACATCGATACGGAGTGTAACCCATGCAGCAGCTCAGGATCACAGGCAAGTATACCTTGCCTTTCTACACAGCTTTATTTACATGTACTGTCTCTTTATTATTATCTAATTTTTCTCATATCATTGATATGTATCTTTCCTATCATGTTTGTATATTTGTATCTTTTTTATATAGATCGTGTTCACAGTTAGCTGTATCTTTTTGGATGTATTCATTTGAGCCTTGATCGAGTCGTGTCGTGGGTCGAGACGTCATGAACTGAACTGCTTCACCTCCGTGTCTTGAAATCTTGAAGCTAACCTGCGAGTCCACATTAGGGGCGAGGTTAGTAGTTATCTGTGTCTTATGCTTACCTGCGAGTCCATACTAGGGACGAGGGTTAGTAGTATATGGTTCACACCTGCGAGTCCATATTAGGGGCGAGGGTGATGCTAACCTGCAAGTCCACACTAGGAACGAGGGTTAGTAGTATATGGTTCACACCTGCGAGTCCACATTAGGGGTGAGGGTGATGCTAACGTGCGAGTCTATACCAGGGACGAGGGTTAGTAGTATATGGTTCACACCTGCGAGTCCACACTAGGGGCGAGGGTGATGCTAGCCTGCGAGTCCACACTAGGGATGAGGGCTAGTAGTTTGATCAAACCTGCGAGTCCACACTAGGGGCGAGGGTTTGAGTATTCGATTTGGTTATCCGTTGACATGGTGATATCGTGTTCTCATGTTCTTCTCCAGCAGTTCATTTTATGTGTAGACAGTGTACAGATTCATATTTATTCATTGCTCAGTTTTACTTATTTATTCTGTATTTTTCTCCATGCATTATAAACTGTTAGAAAGGCTCATTTTTATGTATCTTGCTAGTCCTCTGAGAACCTGATGATCTCTTCAGGTTTAGTCGAGTTTGAGTCAGGAGAAGGTTGAGTCAGCACCAGACCACGGAGCTTTGCAGTTGAGGTAGCCTTGATTAGCAGGTTGTATTCAGTTAGTATATTTCATGTATTTATTTCTCTTTTCATCTATTGGTAGTAGATTTGTGTCCACCGGACGTGACATTGAATCTTGGATACATTCAGTTATACTATTCAGTTTCTTTGGTATTTCATTGATCTTGGTTGTGATTTGTTTATTCTGTGGATGAGATATAGATTACCATGAGATTCTAGATTGCCGTGAGTTGTGTATAGACAGCGTAGTACCGCCTATACTATGGCATAGGCTGGGCTTGGATACGCTTCGTATCCGAAAAGTGGGTACGTGTCGTGACAAGTTTTTTTGGTGGCCCATGCATGTCTACGTTAATCACTTTGGTTACATCACTATACCGTCGTGAGCATGCACATAAGATTAGAAACTTAGGATCTCATTCACGTATCTTGAAAACAGTATTGATCTCTGTCCATGATTTCTATTGAATCCTTGACTTGCATCCTGCTTGAAATCTTCGTGCAGTCTAATATTTTCTTTATTGCAGTAAATGGATTCTCAGGACAGGGACAACGCTTTTCTGAACACCCTACCGGCTACAGGAGGATTCTTCACCTACATGATTCCACCAACACAAGGAGGCAACAACCAATCAGCACCAGCAAAGTGCCCCAATATTCCCGAGAAGACCTCAGCACAGCAGCATCAGCAACAACCACGAGCAACCCCACAACAAGTTCAAGATGCACCCACCTGCCAATACTACACGAAGAGAGGCCACATCCAAGAACAGTGCCACAAATGGTTAGGGTTGTGTTGGACTTGTGGTTCCAACCAACACATATCTCAATTTTGTCTATGGAGAAACGCGACTGCCCCACCACTACCAGCCGTACTAGGAAGAGCTGACGGAAGTTCATCATAGTAATAGTACCATTATTAGTCCTATATTAGATTTTGTGAGAACATGGAAATATTTTCGTAGCAGCAGGTTTTGACTATTCATTACGAAAGATCATAGCTTTATTTGAATTTCGAGGACAAAATTATTTTAAGGTAGGTAGATTTGTGAGCCCTTGACCCGAAATCCCTAATTTTTTTATTATTATTAAGTAATGCTGAATTACTAGTTAATGCATAGACTCTTTTTTATAACCAATATATGTAGGTAATTCTTACACATTAATTAATTCTCTTTAAATAAAAGGGAACAGAGGGGGTTTTTCCAAAGTATCACAGCTATGAGGGGTCGAAATGCAGAACTCTATATTTGAATCAAAACCAAACGGCTATTGATAAAGCCGAGTTCTAGTTCAAATCCTGGAGTTGATTTCGTCTCAAGTGGGAATAAATTTCTCTTAATCCCTGTGAAGGGATTCGACCTTATCTAATTTTCGATGTATGAAAGGGAGCACGGTAGCCGACCTTGCCACCTGCAAACCCTAGTAACCTAATCTTTTCTACCGCATGACCATCGATGGAGAAGCCTGAGGGATCACCCCAAGTCCTATTTTCGAAGTTTCAGGTACTCCCCTGTTCTTATATGCCATCCTTTCGATTGTATACTAGGTGTTTAATTTAATAGTTAGGAGGAGTTTCCCAAGGATATGCTCTAAGCCATTAACCATAGGATGCAGGACAATCTTAGTGTCCATTATTTTAAATGGGCTTGATGGATGTATCCAACATATTGATGTATCAGTAGATCCTAGCAGTGGGTAGGAGACAGGCTCGAGTTCGAATATTAGTATAGGTTGTAGTTAGCTGATTAGAATGATCTGATGTACTTCTATCTTGATTCAGTTAGTCATCATATATATGGTTCAGTCTTCATCTTCACATATGACCAATGCATTCTCTGTATGTGCAGTTCATTCTGATTCTTAGGTAATGCCTCCAATCATTTGGTATTGGTCATCTACATGTAACATATATTCAGATCCTTGTCAGTCCATTACCTACAACTAAACTGGTATTAGACTGCATATTTTCAGATGATTCACTGCACCCCCAAATTAGTCACATCACATAGCATAACCTGTCTCATATTAAACCATATTGTTTGTAGCATCTGTCCCCTTCGTGATTAAACCATACTGCATTAGTGTTTAATTTCCACTGAATCTTATGTTCAGTCTCATATACCCATGTATCCCTAGACTTTAGTTAACCCCTTTACCTATTATATGTTCTATCATCCTTCTTAATCAGGCTACATACCTGTGCCATTGTCTATCCTTGTATTAGATTGTGTTAGCCACCAAGACATTTGCATCTGTCGAATGGGACATGGGGGCATTGGGTTCCTGTGATGCACTTGTGCAGACCATTCCCTGATGTTCAGTCAAATGTTCATGTGTGAAGAGCAGACCTTCATGAACCATTGAATGGTCCTGACCATTATCTTTGAAGTATTGACCTTGTCTAACTTGCAGCAGTAGTGGAAACCTCTTGTACAGCCTATACGTTAACCTATAATCTCTGTTCTGTCCCTTGACCCTTGTCCACTATCTGAATATCAGATGGTATCAGTCTATTCCTAATTGCTTAGTCCATACTCAACCTGATAATCGAGTGAAGAATGGATAAAGGTGGCTCCTCCCTGAGAGCCACTCAGTGAATACCATAGGGGCTCGACCTACAGGTCAGTACAGGTAAGGAAGGGAGATAGCTTGAGGCCATCTTATTGATTCCACCCTTTGTATTGTTATCAACCACTGCATACTACATTCAGTCCCTTTTAACTCTCATGTTCAGTCCCATATGTGTTGTTCACACTTTACTTAGCATTCAGTCCATTATTCATTAATATCTCCTTCTCATGTGTAGAAAGTAGCAGTGTCCTTCCCTTTAGGGCTTGGCTCAGAAAAGCAATGCGCCTTCCCTCCTGTATGAGTACATACCTATACCCTTGTCCATCCTTGATTTCTTTGATATCAGTTGGAAAATATTAGTATCAATCCTAAATATATCCATGTTGATGCAGTCTCCATATTCCTCTTGTTCAGTTATTAACATATGAATGTTCAGCTTTGATACATTTGTTTCAGTCCAAATGCATTACTTATTGTCCATGTTTGCATATCAGTTTAGTCCACACTGTGTTGTTGGGAATCCCAACTTAAACTCATGTGCAGTCCACACTTTGAGTAGCAGTGAATTGGACTACTCGAGCCTACATAAAAAATGTGGACTGCCCACAGAGAAGAAAATGGACTGATGCAAAGATGGATTGATACAATGTTATCAAGGGATGAACCTTACTTTCCTTATTACCTCAACTGATACACCCTAAACACCCAGGCCTCTACTATGAGACTGAGCAGTATATACTAGTAAGTAGGGTCTGTACAGAGTCAAATTAGGACTGAACAGGCTAGTGGACTGTACAGATGTATCCTAAGCTCTGCTACCCTACAGGACAGATGTAATATGATAAGGATTGATATCAGGATATGGGCTGAAACTATAGGCCTGTTGCAGTTTAATGGCCAATAGTACATGGGCTCAGAAGTATGCACAGGGGAAAATACCAGATGTTTGTAGGTATCCTGACAATAGGTATAATGGTGACTATATCTAATTTAGTACAACCTGGGAGGAAACTTCCTGATTAGGCCTATAGCAGTAGCTATAACACCACTGATAGGTAGGCCATGTATTGATATACCCAGAGCAGTTATATAGATACTAATAATAGGCAAGCAATGGGATATGTAAGTCAATTACATCACAGTAAAAATAACTTGCTCTTGGACAGCAGTATATCATATGGTTATGGAGGTTACATTATTAGCACATGGAGGGTAGGCTATCGGCCGTAGGTAATAGGCAGGATTGAGTATGAGTAAGGGTTGAGGAGTATGCTAGTAGGGGCAGTGAACCAAACTATAGTCTATAGAATCTAAACCATAGGGTTAGATAGTGGACCAAGAAGACTAATTTTAGTAGATTATATAATTGATTCCAATTGTATATTGACATGTAAATTATAAACAGGCTACTTGGACATCGATACGTAGTGTAACCCGTACAGCAGCTCACGATCACAGGCAAGTATACCTTGCCTTTCTACACAGCTTTATTTACATGCACTGTCTCTTTATTATTATCTAGTTTTTCTCTTATCATTGATATGTATCTTTTCTATCATGCCTGTATATTTGTATCTTTGCTATATAGAGTTAACTGTATCTTATTAGATGTATTCATTTGAGCCTTGATCGAGTCGTGTCGTGGGTCGAGAAGTCGTGAACTGAACTGCTTCACCTCCGTGCCTTGAAATCTTGAAGCTAACATGCGAGTCCACATTAGGGGCGAGGGTTAGTAGTTATCTGTGTCTTATGCTAACCTGCGAGTCCACACTAGGGACGAGGGTTAGTAGTATATAGTTCACACCTGCGAGTCCATATTATAGGCGAGGGTGATGCAAACCTTCGAGTCCACACTAGGGATGAGGGTTAGTAGTATATGGTTCACACCTGCAAGTCCACATTAGGGGCGTGGGTGATGCTAACCTGCGAGTCCACACTAGGGACGAGGGTTAGTAGTATATGGTTAACACCTGCGAGTCCATACTAGGGACTGTTGACACAAAGTCACAGTCAACCAAATATTGACTACATTGACTAAATAATATCTGTATAAATTTAATACGACACACGACGTCTGTATTCAGTTCAGGACAGACAACAGCTCAGTTTCCGACTCTCAGTGTATTTTCGAGTCTGTACTTTTACATTTTATTGAGTCTAGAAGTATGTACTCTGAGTTATGCTGAGCTCTTGGAACTTAGTCTATAAGCCTACCCAAAATCCCAAGCTCCACCAAAACAAAAATTGCCCACAAGTCCCACTTAGAACCACTCTGTGCTCTGGAGACAGAGTTCGGGCCGAACTCTGCCTCCACACAGAGTTCGGGCCGAACTCTGTCCCCTAGAAATCAGGAACCCTAATTTTAGGGTTAGCTGGTTGCTAGCTGTCCAACGGCCAAATTTTAGAATTTTTCTACCCGAATTCTGGCCGAATTCTGCCTCTAAAAACACTATAAATCGGGCATGAATTCTCTCTTTTTAACTCACTCAATCTTCTCTTCTCTTCTCTCCTACAAGCTCAATAAGCCATACCCTTCCTATCTACTAGCCACAAGCCTCCTAAGTCTCGAGTGCTCAGCATCTCTCAGTTAGGATTCTTGTGCAAGAGTGAAGAAGTCGCTTGGACAATTCCAAGCAATCGCCACTGCGATTCTCTGTAAGAAGTTGACGTGCTCTTCTGAAGTAAAGGCACGGGTTGTAAGCTACTATTTCACAAATAGTGGATTTAATCCTGAGCTAGAGTTCTCAGACCTGGACTAGTCCTCCACGAGGGAAACCAGGTTAAAATCGCTGTGTTTGCGTATGCTCTTCTGCTCTTCATTTATTTTCCGTACTTTACTCTGATTATTTATTGTTGGTGAAAGAGTTATTTTTAATTGGCTATTTTTTCTATATAAACTCTATTCACCCCCCTCTAGAGTTGCCAAACTGTTCTTCAATTGGTATCAGAGCTCTGTTCTCTTTATAAGGACTAACATCCTAAGAGCTGATCCATGGCAACCATACAATCCTTGATCTCCAATCATGGTGAAGGTCAGTCCACTCATAGGCCTCCCCTATTTGATGGGACTAACTACACATATTGGAAAACAAGGATGAGTTTTTATCTGAAGTCTCTAGACTTTGACCTGTGGACTGTCGTAACTGACGGTTACAAAAAGCCCGCCAGAATTGTCGTCGATGGTGACCTCATTGAGAAACCACACGACAAATATTCTGTCGAGGAGAAGAAACAGGCAAGTCTAGATGCTAGGGCTATTAATGCTTTATTCTGTGCTATAGACAGGAACGAGTTTAACAGGGTCTCTACATGCACCACTGCTCATGAAGTATGGAGACTTCTAGAAGTGACGCATGAAGGAACCACTCAAGTCAAGGAATCGAAGATAAGCCGTCTCACTCAAGAATATGAAGCCTTCAAGATGAAGCCAAATGAGACGATCACTCAAATGTTTATAGATTCCTCGACATCATCAACCCGTTATCCTCGCTTGGTAAGCAGTATTCAAACCATGAGAAGATCCGCAAGCTACTCAGAGGGTTACCAAAGATTTGGAACCCTAAGGTGACAGCCATCATAGAAGGGAACGATCTCACAACTATGTCTATGGAGACCTTGATGGGCAAGCTCATGACTCACGAGCTTGACCTCAAGGACTTCGAAGAGCCTGCTCCGAAGACCAGGGAGATCGCACTCAAAGTTCATCGACAAAAGGTTGATCACGATGAGACCGAAGACGACAACTCAGATGATGAAGACCAAGCTCTCATGGTTCGTAACTTCAAGAAATTCCTTCGCTTCAATCAAAGAAAGAAGAAGCCACAAGAAGACGATGAAGAAGAGCCAACCTGCTATGGCTGCAAAAAGACTGGACACGTCCGAAGAGACTGTCCATTCTTAAAGAAGAGCAACCGCTATGAGAAGCCCTACAAGAAGAACTCATCAAAAAGGTATGCCAACACAAGCATTTGGCATGAAAGCGAAGCAAGTGACTCCGAGGAAGAAAAGAACTCTCCTCAAGACAAAGCAAATGTGTGCTTAATGGCAACCTCTACCAAGGTATCAAACGAAACTTTAGATGACTTCTCTTTTGATGAACTTGGCGATGCCTTCACTGATTTACTTGATGATCACAAAAAGGTCATCGGTAAATACAAGCATACCAAGGACAAAATCAAAAGTCTAGAAGATGAGATACAAAGAATTTCTTTACTTCTTGATAATGTTAGAAACACATCACCCACTGATGACACTGATGAAGTATCCAAGCTTAAATTAAGCTTACATGATGTTGATGCACGTATTGAGCAACAAACTCAAGAAATCACTACTCTCAACACGTTGCTTGCTGAAGAAAAGAGTAGACACAAGATTTCCATGACTAAGATTTATGGCTTAAATATTAAGATTGATGAACTGCAAGCTATGTCTAAAAGATTAGAAACCAAATTGGGTAAACAGGTTGTTCAACCTCAAACCCAATCACATGGGCACAACACCACTCATGCTAGTCAACCACGTCATTCTCATGCAGCACATAACCATGCATTTATATACACAAACTTTCACAAACCACGTGCACGTAAGAATACTTCCCATACTCATCATACTGCACAAAGACACAATCAATATCACTCTCATCATACTATGACACATCAACATACCATGCCACGTAGACAAAATCATCATAGGCAAAATCATCATGTTATGCCACAACATTACACTATGCCATATAGACAATTTTAGCATGCCACTCCTCACAGTCAATATTATCATGCTATGCCACACAGACATCATCATTATGCCACTCACTCTATGCATAGTCATCATTACCATGCTAACTCTCCATATCATCCTCATCCTGTTGCTCTTAGATATCATTCTCATGCTCCCAGTATAAATAAAAATGCTATCTGTACTTACTGTCGAACACATGGACACATCTCACCACAGTGTAGAGTTAGAAGACTGGTAGACAAGAAAATATATGCTTGGTTTCCAAAAACTAACTTTTTAGGACCCTCAAGAAAATGGGTACCAAAGGTCACATCTACTCGTGATGTAGGTGGACCTTCCCTCCTTAACTGAGAGTAAGTGGATTCTCGATAATGGATGCTCGCGACATATGACGGGAGACGCAAATCTTTTTGCATCACTATCGATGAAAAGAGAAGGATACGTATCCTTCGGTAACAATCTCAAAGGGCACATAATAGGTAACGGTATCATTGGTCATCCTCCTTCTCCTGTTATAAAGGATGTCTGCCTAGTGACCGAGTTAAAGCATAACCTGCTCAGCATTAGCCATCTTGCTGATCATGGATATGATATTAACTTTGGACAAAACCATTGCTATATCTACGATAGGTCAACAGGAGACATTGCTTTTGAAGGAAAAAGAGAGGACAACATCTATATTTTCTATCTCTCTATAAATACTAACCATGCATGTAGATGTTTATATGCCCACAAAGACGAACGACTGCTTTGGCACCAGCATCTTGGTCATGCCAACATGGATGCTATATCCAGGCTTTCTACCAAGAAGCTAGTAAGAGGATTGCCTGACATCACATTCAAAAAGGACACGATATGTGCCGAATGTGAACTAAACAAGGCAACTAAATCCTCATTTCATTCCATCAACTCTGTAAGTACTACTAGACCCTTGCAATTACTTCATATGGATTTATTTGGTCCTAGTAGAATAGCTAGCCTTGGTGGCAAACTTTATGCATTTGTTGTTGTTGATGATTTTTCGAGATTTACTTGGGTTTTCTTTCTCGCTAATAAGAGCGATGCTATTTCTGTTTTCAAAGTTTTTGTAAATAAAGTTCAAAATGAAAAAGGCTACATGATTACTCGAATCCGAAGTGATCATGGAGGCGAATTCGTAAATTCAGATTTTGAAAGTTTTTGTAATGCAAATGGTTTTGATCATGAATTTTCTTGTCCTAGAACTCCTCAACAAAATGGTATTGTGGAGCGGAAAAATAGGACTCTTGGCGATATGGCTAGAGTCATGTTGAATAAATTTTCTCTTCCGAAATATTTTTGGGCAGAGGCTGTAAGTACAGCAAGCCACATTTTGAATATGGTGCTTATTCGTCCCATTACGAAGAAAACACCCTATGAGCTTTGGTTTGGGAGAACCCCCAATGTTTCGTATTTTAAAGTTTTTGGTTGTAGATGTTTTATCTTTAACATCAAAGACAACTTAGGCAAATTTGATGCCAAAGCTGACGATGGTATCTTTCTTGGTTATGCCGCCAAGAGTAAGGGATATAGAGTTTTCAACAAACGCTCACTTATTGTGGAGGAGTCAACTAATGTGACTTTTGATGAAGATAACAGTGCAGTAAGCGCTCTTGATGATGATGTTGAGCCATCAATTTTTACTCCAATGAACACTTCAACTGAAACTAATTCTCTGGAGGGTTTGCCTAAGAAATTCTCTTTCAAACCTTCTCATCCAGAAAATTTAGTTATAGGAGAAGTTTCACGTGGAGTAACTACTAGATCATCACTAAGAGACTCCGTTGCAAGCACTGCCTTCATTTCACAAGTAGAGCCTAAAAACATTTCTGAAGCTTTTAATGATGAATTTTGGATTTCTGCTATGCAAGAAGAACTCAACCAATTTGAGAGGAGCCAAGTATGGGAACTAGTTCCTAGACCGGCTAATCACTCAATAATTGGTACCAAATGGGTGTTTAGAAACAAAGTAAATGAAGATGGTTCAGTCACTCGTAACAAAGCCCGTCTAGTAGCTCAAGAATACAATCAAGAGGAAGGTATCGACTACGATGAGACATATGCTCCTGTTGCTAGACTAGAATCCATTCGGATGTTTTGTGCTTTTGCCAATCATCAGAACTTTAAATTATTTCAAATGGATGTTAAAAGTGCTTTCTTGAATGGCTTTATTAAGGAGGAAGTTTATGTCAAACAACCCCCTGGCTTTGAAAATCACAAATTTCCCGACCACGTGTTCAAGCTGAAGAAAGCGCTTTATGGCCTTAAATAAGCCCCCAGAGCTTGGTATGAAAGGCTAAGCAGTTTCTTGCTTGAGAAAGGTTTTTCAAAAGGGAAAATTGACACTACACTGTTTATCAAATCTTTTAAAGACACCATTCTATTAATTCAGATTTATGTTGATGTATTATTTTTGGGTCTACTGATGAAACTCTTTGTCAAGAATTTGCCAAGTGTATGCAGACGGAATTTGAGATGAGCTTGATGGGAGAGCTCAACTATTTTCTTGGTCTGCAAGTAAAATAACTGGCTAATGGAACTTTCATCTGCCAATCAAAGTACACCAAGGATATGCTGAAGAAGTTCGATCTTGACAACATCAAACCAATCAGCACGCCAATGGCTACTTCAACCAAACTTGAACCAGATGAGAGTGGCAAACCTGTTGATCAACGTAAGTATCGAGGTATGATAGGCAGCTTACTTTATTTAACTGCTAGTCGTCCCGATATTATGTTCAGTGTTTGCCTATGTGCTAGATATCAAGCTAATCCTAAGGAATCACACATGACCGCGGTTAAGCGTATCTTTAGATACCTTAAGGGTACGGTTACAGTGGGCCTATGGTATCCCAAGTCAACATCATTTGATCTTATTGGTTACTCCGATGCTGACTTCGCTGGATGCAAGGTCGACCGTAAAAGTACGAGCGGCACGTGTCATTTATTAGGAAAAGCTTTAGTCTCCTGGTTTAGCAAGAAGCAGAACTCTGTTGCACTATCCACAACAGAAGCTGAATACATAGCGGCTGGGCGTTGTTGTGCACAAATTCTGTGGATAAAGCAAACCCTTGAAGACTATAAGTTATCTTTCATGCATATTCCTATATTCTGTGACAATACTAGTGCAATCAATTTGACTAAGAACCTTGTCTGCCACTCACGCACTAAACACATTGAAATCAGACACCACTTTTTGCGTGATCATCAGCAAAATGGCACGATTAACTTAGAATTTATTGACACTGATCATCAGCTGGCAGATTTCTTTACTAAGCCACTATCCGAAGAGCGCTTCAATTTTCTTTGTCGTGAACTTGGAATTTTAGATGAAGCAGTTATAAATTGAAACTCACATGCGTAAATATCGAGTATATTGTGATTCTTTTACGAAGAATTTGGTATGGGTACAAGTCGAAAGGGTCCTTCTGACAACAAGGCGTAAAAGCCTAAGCGACACGGTGCACTAGTCCTCAGGACTACCGCTAGCTGGGATCCGGCCCCTGCAGCTAACCCATGGCAAATTTGGACTATTGAACCACAGTATATGTCCTTATTTATTATATGGCTCGTTTTCGATTTAATATTGCCTAATTGATATTTTCTAAAGTTCATTCTGTTTTCTGAGTACCTCTCTATCTATTTTTTTAAATTCAACACTCTTTGTTGTCCTCAACTATCTTTTGTTTAACTCTTAAACATTTTCTTCATGTTCTTTGCCTGTTTTCAGTTCTGGAACATTGATCCAGAACTCGGGCCGAACTCTGCCCCTATCAGAGTTCGGGCCGAGTTCGGTTCTTAGGTTCCAGGGTCGGGATCTGGCTCTGCCGTTGGATCAATTCTAATCCAATGGTCAATATTTCATCCGACCAAAGACAAAGCCCTACTTTATGTCGGGATTCCATCTCTCTCCTTCACTACTACCACCTTTCTCACCTATACAAACTCTTTCCTTGAAACCCTAACCCTAGTTTTTGATCTAGAGTGCTCCATTGCTTCTCAAAATCAAGAAAAAGGGGTTTCTCTCCATTCTCTTCCATTGTTTATTACTTGTTTGAGGTACCATTCCTATTTTCTATCTTCTAGTTAAAATCTTTTAATGGCTCCTTGCTTGTTCAATCGTGGAAAGAGAATTCGAGTTGAGAGTATTTCCTCTTCGGATTCTCCTCCATCAATTGAACAAATCATTGAACAACTTCAACCACCTCATCCTTTGTTCAATCCACCTCGTCCTCAAAATCCTTCCACCTATGACAACAGACTTTTTGTCTCACTAGATGCATCAAACAACTGGTTTAGTGACTTTCGGAATCGTCAGGTATTCACAGGACATCCTATTAATTTTTCCATATTCTCTCAATATGATTCTTTATTCCATGACCTCTATCTTGATGAACTAGTTACTACAACTTCTGCTATCTATCGTCATGCTGTTCAAATGTTCTACTGCAACTTAACCTTTGATGACCTTCATATTTATTCACGAGTTGCAGGTATCAATATATCTTTTGATGACTTTGACTTAGCCGAATATCTTGATCTTCAAGAGCCCAATTCTTGGGAAAAGCTAGTTGACGCTCGCTCGTTCTGTTTTCCCGACGGAATTTCCCTTGAGAGCTTCAAGGACGATTTGTGTACTCCATACACACGTCCTCGCAAGCTCACGGCTAAATATCTCAACCCATATTTTTCTGACCTTCATTGGATTATTTCTAACACCATTCTACCCAAAACAGGTTCCCATGATGACATCACTTATCTTAAAATATCTGCTCTTTATCATCTTCATTTTGGAATTCCTTTCAATCTTCCACGTACCATGATGGACTGGATGATTCGCTGTAGGAGGAAACCACGAGCTTTGGTTTATCCTCTGTATCTTCCTTTGATCTTTCGTGCTTTTTATATACCACTTGATGCTTGTCCGTTCATGCCTGCACCTGCCTTTCTATCCAAGGCACGACGCCTTCAGCCTGTTGCTGCTTCTGAGTCATCTGAGCATTCTGCTGATGAGGAGCCTGACGCCCCTCCTTTTGGTCAGGATGCACCTCCTCCTCCTGCCACTCTTGAGTCTCTTCAGACTATGCTTCGCGATCGCTTTGTTGTTGAGGATGATCGCTGGACGCAGCAGGATTACCGTACCACCTTGCAGATCAGTGCCCTTGGGAACTCTCTGCATGATATGCGGTATTCACTTGCTCGTCATCCTGATCTGCATGTGCCTATTGAGCGGGATCCAGATCGCGCGGGTCATCGTATAGACGATCCGTGGGTCATGAGGTATATGGATCCTGATGATGCTTTTGTGGACCCTCGTCGCTCATTCCCTGGTCCTTCAGATGTTCCAGGACCTTCTCGTGCTCCATGATGTAGATTGGCTTGATATGCTGCTGCCACTGCTGATGGTCTTAGTTGCCTTTTGATTTTAGTTATTTCAGTTTGTTATGGATTTATGTACTGGATTTATGTCTTCAAACCCTGATGATGTGCTAGTTGGTGGATAACATTTTATGCTATTTTTTGTAGTTTTACTTTATGTCAGTGACTTGTTTTATTAGTATTATACTGTTTCTTCTCTGCTTGGTGTGGTTGGATTACTTTTCATTGTCTATACTGCTATTTCCATGCTTTTCCTTATATTGCTAACTGCCAAAAGGGGGAGAAATATGTATATTTCAAATGTATATCTGTCTGTGCTTGTGTTTGCTTTTGGGAAAATATTTTTATCAGGCCACAGGTTCTATGCATTATTTACGGGGAAGAGCTATTGATTCTAGCTCGGCACCGTTCACTGATTACGGGGGAGCTATCTTATTCTAGCTCGGCATTGTTTATGGGGGAGCTGTGTTTTAACCAACTGTGTCCAGGTATGAATATTGAAATATACATTTATTATTTTGTCAATTATCAATATGGGGGAGATTGTTGACACAAAGTCACAGTCAACCAAATATTGACTACATTGACAAAATAATATCTGTATAAATTCAATACGACACACGACGTCTGCATTCAGTTCAGGACAGACAACAGCTCAGTTTCTGACTCTCAGTGTATTTTCGAGTCTGTACTTTTACATTTTATTGAGTCTAGAAGTATGTACTCTGAGTTATGCTGAGCTCTTGGAACTTAGTCTATAAGCCTACCCAAAATCCCAAGCTCCACCAAAACAAAAATTGCCCACAAGTCCTACTTAGAACCACTCTGTGCTCTGGAGACAGAGTTCGGGCCGAACTCTGCCTCCACACAGAGTTCGGGCCGAACTCTGTCCCCTAGAAATCAGGAACCCTAATTTTAGGGTTAGCTGGTTGCTAGCAGTCCAACGGCCAAATTTTTGAATTTTCCTACCCGAATTCTGGCCGAATTCTGCCTCTAAAAACACTATAAATAGGGCATGAATTCTCTCTTTTTAACTCACTCAATCTTCTCTTCTCTTCTCTTCTACAAGCTCAATAAGCCATACCCTTCCTATCTACTAGCCACAAGCCTCCTAAGTCTCGAGTGCTCAGCATCTCTCAGTTAGGATTCTTGTGCAAGAGTGAAGAAGTCGCTTGGACAATTCCAAGCAATCGCCACTGCGATTCTCTGTAAGAAGTTGACGTGCTCTTCTGAAGTAAAGGCACGGGTTGTAAGCTACTATTTCACAAATAGTGGATTTAATCCTGAGCTAGAGTTCTCAGGCCTGGACTAGTCCTCCTCGACGGAAACCAGGTTAAAATCGCTGTGTTTGCGTATGCTCTTCTGCTCTTCATTTATTTTTCGCACTTTACTCTGATTATTTATTGTTGGTGAAAGAGTTATTTTTAATTAGCTATTTTTTCTATATAAACTCTATTCACCCCCCTCTAGAGTTGCCAAACTGTTCTTCAGGGACGAGGGCTAGTAGTTTGATCAAACCTGCGAGTCCACACTAGGGGCGAGGATTTGAGTATTCGATTTGGCTATCCGTTAACATCGTGGTATCGTGTTCTTCTCCAGCAGTTCATTTTATGTGTAGACAGTGTACAGATTCGTATTTATTCATTGCTCAGTTTTACTTGTTTATTCTGTATTTTTCTCCATGCATAAGAAACTGTTAGAAAGGCTCATTTTTATGTATCTTGCTAGTCCTCTGAGGACCTGATGATCTCTTCAGGTTTAGCCGAGTTTGAGTCAGGAGCAGGTTGATTCACCACCAGACGGCGGAGCTTTGTAGTTGAGGTTGCCTTGATTAGCAGGTTTTATTCAGTTAGTGTATTTCATGTATTTATTTCTCTTTTCGTCTATTGAATCTTGGATACATTCAGTTATACTATTCAGTTTCGTTGGTATTTTATTGATCTTGGTTGTGACATGTTTATTCTGTGGATGAGATATAGATTACCATGAGATTCTAGATTGTCGTGACTTGTGTATAGACAGCGTACTACCGTCGATACTGTGGCGTAGGCTGGACTTGGATACGCTTCGTATCCGAAAAGCGGGTGCGGGTCGTGACAAGTTTTTTTGGTGGCCCATGCAGGTCTATTTTAATCACTTCGGTTACATCATTGTACCGTCGTGAGCCTGCACATAGGATTAGAAACCTAGGATCTCATCCACGTATCATGAAAACAGTATTGATCTCTGTCCATGATTTCCATTAAATCTTTGACTTGCATCCTGCTTGAAATCTTCATGCCGTCTAATGTTTTCTTTATTGCAGTAAGTGGATTCTCAGGACAGGGACAACGCTTTCCTGAACACCCCACCGGCTACAGGAGGATTCTTCACCTACATGATTCCACCAACACAAGGAGGCAACAACCAATCAGCACCGGCAAAGCGCCCCAATATTCCCGAGAAGACCTCAGCACAGCAGCATCAGCAACAACCACGAGCTGCCACACAACAAGTTTAAGATGCTCCCACCTGCCAATACTGCAAGAAGAGAGGCCACATCCGAGAACAGTACCACAAATGGTTAGGGTTGTGTTGGACTTGTGGTTCCAACCAACACATATCTCAATTTTGTTCGCGGAGAAACGTGACTGCCCCACCATTTGAATCAAAACCAAACGGCTATTGATAAAGTCGAGTTCTAGTTCAAATCCTGGAGTTGATTTTGTCTCAACTAGGAATAAATTTCTCTTAATCCCTGTGAAGGGATTCGACCTTATCTAATTTTTGATGTATAAAAGGGAGCAAGGTAGCCGACCTTACCACCTGTAAACCCTAGCAACCCAATCTTTTCCGTCGCAGGACCATCGAAGGAGAAGCCTGAGGGATCACCCCAAGTCTTGTTTTCGAAGTTTCAGGTACTCCCCTGTTCTTATATGCCATCCTTTCGATTGTATACTAGGTATTTTATTTAATGGTTAGGAGGACTTTCCAAAGGATGTGCTCTAAGCTATTAACCATAGGATGCTGGACAATCTTAGTGTCCATTGTTTTAAATGGGCATGATGGATGTATCCAACATATTAATGTATCAGTAGATCCTAGCAGTCGGTAGGAGACAGGCTGGAGTCGGGATATTTGTATAGGTTGTAGTTAGCTTATTAGAATGATCTGATGTACTTCCATCTTGATTCAGTTAGTCATCATATATATGGTTCAGTCTTCATCTTCACATATGTCCAATGCATTCTCTGTATGTGCAGTTCATTCTGATTCTTAGGTAATGTCTCCATTCACTTGGTATTGATCATCTATATGTAACCTATATTCAGATCCTTATCAGTCCATTACCTACAACTAAACTGGTATTAGACTGCATATTTTCAGATGATTCACTGTACCCTAAAATTAGTCACATCACATAGCATAACCTGCCTCATGTTAAACCATATTATTTGTAGCATCTGTCCCCTTCGTGATTAAACCATACTGCATTAGTGTTCAATTTCCACTGAATCTTATGTTCAGTCTCATATACCCATGTATCCCTAGACTTTGGTTAACCCCTTTACCTATTACATGTTCTATCATCCTTCTTCATCAGGCTACAAACCTGTGCCATTGTCTATCCTTGTATTAGATTGTATTAGCCACCAAGACATTTGCATCTGTCGAATGGGACATGGGGGCATTGGGTTCCTGTGCTGCACTTGTGCAGACCATTCCCTGATGTTCTGTCCAATGCTCATGTGTGAAGAGCAGACCTTCATAAACCATTGAATGGTCTTGACCATTATCCTTGAAGTATTGACCTTGTCTAACTTGCAGCAGTAGAGGAAACCTCTTGTACAGCCCAAACGTTAACCTATAATCTCGGTTCTGTCCCTAGACCCCTGTCCACTATCTATGTATCAGATGGTTTCAGTCTATTCCTAATTGCTTAGTCAATACTCAATCTAATAATCGAGTGAAGAATGGATAAAGGTGGCTCCTCCCTAAGAGCCACTCAGTGAATGCCATGGAGGCTCGACCTACAGGTCAGTATAGGTAGGGAAGGGAGATAGCCTGAGGCCATCTCATTGATTCCACCTTTTGTATTGGTATCAGCCACTGCATACTACATTCAGTCCCTTTGAACTCTCATGTTCAGTCCTATATGTGTTGTTCACACTTTACTTAGCATTCAATCCATTATTCATTAATATCTCCTTCTCATGTGTAGAAAGTAGCAGTGCCCTTCCCTTTAGAGCTTGGCTTAGAAAAGCGATGGGCCTTCCCTCCTGTATGAGTACATACCTATACCCTTGTCCATCCTTAATTTGTTTGATATCAGTTGGAAAACATTAGTATCAATCCTAAATATATCCATGTTGATCCAGTCTCCATATTCCTTTTATTCAGTTATTAACATATGAATGTTCAGCTTTGATCTATTTGTTTCAGTCCAAATGCATTACCTATTGTCCATGTTTGCATATAAGTTTAGTCCACACTGTGTTGTTGGGAATCCCAACTTAAACTCTTGTGTGCAGTCCACACTTTGAGCAGCAGTGAATTGGACTACTCGAGCTTACAAAGAAAATGTGGACTGCCCACAGAGAAGAAAATGGACTGATGCAAAGATGGATTGATACAAAATTATCAAGGGATGAACCTTACTCTCCTTATTACCTCAACTGATACACCCTAAACACCCAGGCCTCTACTATGAGACTGAATAGTATATACTAGTAAGTAGGGTCTGCACAGAGTCAAATTAGGACTGAATATGCTAGTGGACTGTACAGATGTATCCTAGGCTCTGCTACCCTACATGACAGATGTAATATGATAAGGATAGATATCAGGATCTGGGCTAAAACTATAGGCCTGTTGCAGTTTCATTGCTCAGTTTTACTTATTTATTCTGTATTTTTCTCCATGCATAATAAACTGTTAGAAAGGCTCTTTTTTATGTATCTTGCTAGTCCTCTGACTTGATGATCTCTTCAGGTTTAGACGAGTTTGAGTCAGGAGAAGGTTGAGTCAGCACCAGACCGCGAAGCTTTGCTGTTGAGGTTGCCTTGATTAGCAGGTTGTATTCAGTTAGTGTATTTCATGTATTTATTTCTCTTTTTCATCTATTGGTAGTGGATTTGTGTCCATCGGACGTGACATTGAATCTTGGATACATTCAGTTATACTATTCAGTTTCTTTGGTATTTTATTAATCTTAGTTGTGACATATTTATTCTGTGGATGAGATATAGATTACCATGAGATTCTAGATTGCCGTGACTTGTGTATAGACAGCGTACTACTGCCGACACTGCGGCGTAGGCCGGGCTTGGACACGCTTCGTATCCGAAAAGCGGGTGCGGGTCGTGATATTCCCTTACCTAACATTTCCATATATCTATACACCATGTGTATAGAGGCATATCCATGTATATCATATGTATCCATATCCTAACATATATGTAAGATATCTATACTCTAGGCTCAACCACTTTTATATGATACACACATTCATACCTGCTCCAACTAGGCACACATGATGCACTCACACTACTACTCAACTGTTTAGTCATATATGCTCTAATACCCCTTCACTAATATGCTCTCCAACTGATAATCATACGAGTGTAGCAACCTACATACATATTAAACCACACTATATACCCTCACCCTCACACAACGTCACTCAACCACACACTACCAAACACAGGCTTGTAGGAAAACTATGAGTCACATACTACTAACTGCAGTAGCAGATAAATTCAATACATGCACATGCACATGCCTGCAGATTACCCCCAAACTGCCTACTTGCATATCTGCCCTGCTGTATAATCCTTACCTAGCCTACTGCACATACACTCTATATACTTAGGTACTTATTTTAGTTAATCTTAAAAATAGGTTTAAACCCCCATGTAGTATTGATGCACAACTTTCCCTTAATTTCCTATTGCTGCAGCCTGTAACTATTCTTCTACTGCTTCTGCTCTAAATTGCCACCTGCACTCACTGCTATTCGCATTACTGCTGTGCACTTGCACCTCTAATTGCTCACTGTTGTTGTATAACTATACTGTTACTCTTCTTCTACTGCTTCTACTCTAAAGTGCCACTTGCACTCACTGCTATTGGCATTACTGCTGTGCACTTGCACCTTAAATTGCTCACTGCAGTTGCACAACAGCCCTTGCTCCAATGCCTATCTGTCTCTTCTTCCATGTAGTTGCCTTCATTGCTACTGCTGCTACTACCATGCTATATTCCTAGGCTACTACTGTGTTTGGCACAGTACTAAGCTGTTGTTGGTTGCCCCTATAACAGAACCTCCCCTTCTACCTACCTATCACACCTACTGCTATTAAACCCTATACACTATATCACACATTCACATATATATATACCAATTCATGTATGGATACATACCTATATCTAAACATGCACACACAAACCGGTAGCACACAAACACAGGTGGCACTTACGCACATCCTCGCATAAACTCGCTATATATGCTACTGCTACCAACTAACCAGAATAACTAACACATAAATAAATAAATAAAATATTCACAATAATATATATTATGAATTGACAAAATATCCCTCTCCCGAAATTAGGTAGTTACAATTGGTGCCCTAAGCAATAGTACTACAATTTCAACCCTAAGGGTCGGGACTCAAGAAAGAATAGGAAAGCTAGATTGATGGTACAAATTATGTGATGGATTATAGGAAGCTTCGGAAGAAGATGATAAATGAACAATAATTACCACCGGTAGAATATTTGCGAAATTTAAACCCAAAGATCATATTTGAGATGATTAGAAGAACTGGAATATCAAATAATCACCAACATAAGAAAAATGAGTGTTCGAGACTAGAATGTTAAAATAAAATTAAAATAGAGTCCCCTCTTAATGTACCAGTTTGTTGTACTTGAAGTAACTTAACTAGTAATGGCTATGGATAGAATTTATAGATGAATGTGTGATAGAACTAAGGAATTTGGATTTGAAACAATCCAGAAGAGTGTCTTAGTGAGTGAACACTGATACGTATGGTTGGGTAAGGGATCACTATGTCACGCCCCAGGACCAGAATACTGGCAAGTGGAGACGGACAAGGCCAGCTACGCAATTCCAAAGTACACCAGTACTCTGAAATAACGTATTAGCTATCAAGTCATGGGGGTTGCTTCTACAAGCCAACAGTCGATCCTAGGTTAAACAATCCTAGGTATCTCAATCACAGGCAATTATACAAAGTAAAAGAAGTATGATCATCAGATATACAATAGTAAAGCGTCCCAAACCATTTATCCATGGATGATCAAGAAGCTAGTAATACAAAAGAGGGAACTAACCAGAGTAAGAGTCATACATGATAAGCTCTAGCTATAGTCTAGAATACGCACATTATGTTTAGGCCCATAGGCTAAATGTCAAGATCCAAAAATACGAGCTAAACACGTGCTCGGAGGCTAAATGCCATAAAAGAATAATGTACATATCAAGTGGGAGAATAAAATAAGAAACCCACTTAGGTACTTTGGCGATCCGGATGGTCACCGTCGAGTAGATGGTACGAAAGATCCTCTATCAGATCTGGCCAAACAAAACCAGTGGGGTCAGACCCCAAATAGCAAGTACCACAAAGGAAGCCAAACTATAAACTAAAACTAGCAATAGCTAACATAGCAATAGTTAGAGATATAATTAAGTAAAAGTAGATCGAGACTCGTGCACTACCAATGCACTTATTCCGAACCTAGAAAGACAATAAGTAAAGCATCTTGGAGCATAAGGTAATTAACATGTGACACAATATAAATTGTGGACTTGTGAATTAAACAGAGAACTTGTGACATAGCTAAACCATGTAAGAGAAATGGTACATACGAACATGTACGGCAAGTGGAACATGTGAGCATGTTAGATAACTGAGACTTGTGAGCATGTTATATAGCTAGGGCATGAGAGCCTGTGATAATTATAGAAAGACAATGATAAGATGATTTGGGACCTATTCCAGAAGTCAAGTTACAACCCGTAAACCAAACAAGGACCGGGGTTGTAACCCTTCTCCCGAACAAAACTTTGTCTCTAATCATTTATCGACAAAAGTAGAGCATAAATAATGATGTACTGAAATAAACATATGGACACTGCCTAGACAAAACTAGACTGGACTGGACTGACTCCATCCATCAAACACGGCCAAGCAATGAGTACGGCTTGATACATTAACTAACTAGGGTTATCACAAGCGTAGTTACTAACAAGATACAACGAGATATTCCTATAGTCACAAGTCGTGCATCTATCCAGGTTATCTAGACGCAAGTTACAAGAATTTATAGTGGATACATCGCCCAGAAGACAAATATATTTCATATACATATAATAGTAGGTACATTGCCCAGGAGACAAATATACCATAAGAGAGTTATCAGGTAGCTTGATTGGTACAACACGTGATAGTGTGTTGGAAATGCGTCCTACTCGTCGGCAGGCTACAAGTCCACTTGAGGCGCCCAGATAACGGGATCGCCTGTAACTAGAAAATCTCTCTATATAAACTACTTGATCAATCTAGTCATTAACCTACTCAGATTCAGTATGAATCCCTGACCGTGGTAACCAGGAATTCATGTCCTAGACATGATGCAGACGAGACATGTAGCTTGTTCACTCATACACAATACATTCAACCATGGTATCCAAAAGAGTTGTATTAGCAAGGAGAATAGTCGTCGCAACAACATCTTGATTATACATGTCATATTAGGTTTACTTGTCATGTCAAGAGTGCGCTACAATAGACCACTATCAAGAGTTATCATGTTAAGGTTGCTTGTTAAGAGTGCGCCACGATGGGCCACTATCATGTTATCATGTAAAGACATGTTTAAGAGTACACCACGATGGGTCACCATCATGTAAACAAAGAAAGACATGTACCAGAGTGCACCATAATGGGTCACTATCTACTATAAGCAGAGAAGAGACGTGTAGCATGAGTGCACCACGATAAGCTACTATCTAGATTAAGCAAAGAAGAGACATAATTCATGAGTGCACCACGACGGGCCACTATCTAAGGATAAGCAAACATGACAATAAGGATCGCATGTAGAAAGAATTAGATAAAAGACATATCATGGCATGGGAGAAGAAATAAATAAAAGTACTACTTGACATAAAACAATAATTGAATTTGTGCTAGTGTTAAGAATATAAGGGGGTATAATTATTCTCTAACTGTACAAGATCATCAAATCATGTAAAAATTCATTTGTTAAAAAAACATCAAGTTATTATGTCGGGTCGTCGCAAATTAGGCTAAGTATAGAAAACATACAAAGAAGATCAATGACATTTCATGGTTGATTTGTATATGAACACTGATTAAAGTAAGACCTGAAGATTCTTGAAGCCATTACAAAGATCTACAACTTTTATTTTTGGAGATGGGAGAAATTCTGGCCACAAATCAGTCAAATTGGGCCTAAACAGCCAAAAACAGTCAAAATAGGCACTATGCATCTATGCGGACTGGCACTATACGACCGACACTATATATCCATGCGGACTGGCAATATGCGACCAGGTACTATACATCAATACAGACTGGCACTATACGGCCAGCACTATGCATCTATGCGGACTGGCACTATGCATCTATGCAGACTGACACTATACAGCCAACACTATGCATCTATACGGACTGGCACTATGCGACCAGCACGATGCATCTATGCGGACTGGCACTATGTATCTATGTGGACTAGCACTATACGGCCAGCACTATGCATCTATGCGGACTGGCACTATGCGGCCAGTACTATATATCTATGTGGATTGGTACTATGCGACCAGTACTATGTATCTATACGGACTGGCACTATGCGGCCAGCACTATGCATCTTTACGGACTAGTACTATGCATCTATGCGGACTGGCACTATGCATCTATGCGGACTAGTACTATGCGGCCAGCACTAGGCATCTATACGAACTGGCACTATTCATCATCCCTGCTAAAACCAGGAAAGATGAACAAAGAAGATGTCCAAAACTTGCTTTGGCCATAACTTCCTCAAAACAACTCGAAATCTAACTTTTCAAAGGTCAAAATTGTGTAGAATCAAATTCTCTACCACATGGAATAATTAGTTTTCGAAAACAAGTAAGTTTGATAGATCAAACCCCAAGAAAACCAAAAACAAAGTAAACTTAGATCTACAAGAATTTATCAACCAAAATAAAAAATGCCAAGTTCTAAAGATGCTTAGAATCATGTAAGCAAGAGTTTAGAACAAATGACAAGATGTACTTGCCTCAGGTTGAAGGGAAAAATAAAGAGGAAGAAGATGAAGAGAATAAAAATAATGGAGGAGAGAGAGGAGTTGGGTTTTTATATGAAGCTCTCTCATCTCAAACCAATTAAACCAAACCAAGCCAAACCAAGTTGAACCAAACCAAATTAAACCAAGTCAAAATTAAACCAAACTTGGCTAAGAAAGACAAGCCAAAATACGGATCACCTGACAAAGGCCAGAATTCCGTCTACATACACTAAAAATACGTATAACAGAAAACGAGAGTGTCAGGCATGCCGTCGGCATACAATGGTACACTTACGATATGCCGGTCAAGAAGAAAATCTATAAGTTGGAAAAATTTTAAAATGTTCCAAAAACCAATAAAATAGGAAATAAAGTACAAAAGTACGTATCAGTTAACACTATGAACGGGAGACCAAAGATAATTGTTGACTACAAACTCAAACTCCTACCCGTAACTATATAGAAATAGTTGGATTAGGATTATAGTAAGGTTAATTGGCTTATTAGGAAGTAGGAGGGGAAGATTGACCAATCTTGGTGGATAGTAGCTAGACCTATAAAAGAATGGAATAGATTTTAAGGTTAGAAATTCCTAAAAAAAATAGAACTTGAGGGTCTCATTATGTATAAATAAATCAGATGAAAACTTTCACTTAGGCGATATGAATCAGATGAACTATAATATAAGATTATACAATAGTAGATATAAGTTAATTATGTAATATTAAATTTAAAGGATAAACACCTGTAAATGGAGTTAAAATCAACGAGAAAAAAGATACAAGAGTATGGTAGGAATTGATCTATGATACAAAATAAAGATGAAGATGTGGTTATCTATAGGTAAGTGGATTGTTCAAAAAAAAACCTTGATGATTAGCAAAGATTTAAGTAATTAAGTCTTGAACAAAAAGTTTATTGGAAGGGACCCTTGAGGAAATTAGATAATGCATTTAGATTAATTAATTATGGACAAGATATAGAATCAAAGCGGGAGAGTTTTGATTCTTAACTTGATGATAGATAAGTAGAATCTTAAAAAACTAGAATAAAGTGACCCAAACTAGGATGCAAGTAAAAGAGACCAACATACAAGACGATGAAGTATTCAGAGTTTGAGATAGTTTATGCTTTAGTAGTTGCCATGATCGATCATATCAACCTTCTTCATCCTAGAATACTTATGTTACTTTTCGTCTCGATTCCCTTAGCTATGTTCTTTTGATTATTCAAGTCGTTTGTTGATTGAATTCTTTACACGTTTTTCATAATCAAACCCGACACTTATAGTCCTGTCCCCCTGTGAATATTTTATTCACTTGTTGTTCAACCTCCATGGGCAACTCATCCTCTTCCTTTGCGTCAATTTGCTCGTAGTTGTTCACTACATGTGGTAACCAAACTACCCTCAAATTCCAAATCGTGTAACCTTATCGAAACTTTGGTACAAACGTTTTCTGCTTGATTGTTTGCCGATCTCACCTTAAGGATGACATCTGAAACTTGTTCTCAATCTTTTCGAGAATCGAGGTATAACTTTGCATACTTGAATTTTCTAATACTTAGAATTCTCTTGCTTCGTTGGTTTTAATATTTAGAACGAAATTCCTATAAGTTGGGTTATGTAAAACCCCTTATATTTATTTTCATAGAATTCAATAATCAATAATATAAATTTAGGATTTATAAACCTTAGCTAAATAATAAAGTATATTTATATAAGTACGTATATATGAAAGTATGTGTGCATGTGTGTGTAACGTAAAATAAGAATATCAAGTATAAGAATAAAGGTGTATGTGTATGTGTATGTGTATGTGCATGTGTGTGTGAAATTGGAAATAAATAAGAAAAAATAGAAAAACAAAAATTTGAAATAGAAAAAGTAAAAATAAAAATAAATAAAAGAAAAATAAAGTTAAAAAGAAAAATATTAGGTCAAAACTTACCTGATGAATAGTACCCACCACTGTTCATCATCCCCTCTATTAAGATCTCGAATGTACTAAAAAATCCAATATGAATTTGATTAAAAAAGAAAGTATGTAGAGATCAAACCTTTTCCCATTTGAATTCGAATCAATCTTTAACAATCTCCAGCTGGGAATATAATCCAAGTTATTTTGATTTCATATATCCTATATAGCATAGTTGATAGATCTATTATTTGACCCTTTCGAAATCAATCGACATCATAACCAATCCCTAAAGTTATTTCCATCCTTCAAGGAAGATTCGCTGCCAACCCACATTACTTCATGATCGTACGTCATCGTACCCCATACCGATATCAACGACAACTGACCACCACCCCTATTCAATTGCCGACAATTGACCACCACTTCTCACCCTAAAACTCGTGTCGTATGACTCGTCGTGCTCAGGCGAGGCATCCTCCGTCGTCCTCGAAGCATGTATACACCGCCCAAGCCCCGCCAACTACTAGAGCACCCTCGACCGTGAAGATAGTGTACTTAAAGTGCACCAAAGCTTTTTCCCTATTTTTAGGATTTGCTTACTCAGCTTTCAATTGAGAAAATACTAAACAAATGGTGCAAGTATGAACTCATATAGCTCAACTTTACCCCTGTAAGTTTTTGAAAAGTAATTTTAATTAGAACAAGTTTAAACCATTTCTCAAATTAGTATCATAAACTATTTAATTAAACTGAGAAATCCTCGGTCGAGGGTCATCCTAACAAATCGGGCCCCTTCGACTTTAACCGCTTGCACTGAAAGGTCGTACGGTATTCTCGAATATTGGTAATTCAACGTAACTGAAATTGATCATGTGTGCACAATGAATGCGACTTGTATCCATCAAATTTTCTCATGTCCAAAAATATTTTGGAATTAGTTTGTATACGCTCGTTGTATCACGACGAGACTTATGACTTGTCTGGTGACCAACATTTCGAGTAACTCTAGGACAGTCAATTCGATCTCCAACTTGTGGACCCCATTATTCGATTTGACACAGAATTTTTTGTTTGGCTCATAAAATTCTAATTATGGATGCACCATTGAGAATATATTATCGTTTATACATTATCTGACATATAATGTGGCCAAAATAGGCCTAGCTTGACCTATATTTGGTACCCTACGAGCCAACAAATGGACCATATTTTGACCCAAAATTGCTTATGTTTGCCCCGTATCCAATTGAACTTATATATGGGTAGATTTTTAGTATCTCGCTATTCCAAACACATTGGTAATGTTTATATCAACATCTAATGATTTATATTCATATTTCATTTTTTGTGCCACTACCTATTTGACGAGTTTTCAACCGGTTTTTTGTCAAAACATTGTTCAACTTTCAAAAAACAAACCTTACGATTACTTACTATTATTTTCTTTAATTTATTATAATATAGTTTTGTTCTTTATTGTTTTTAATTTTACATGATTTATATCATGTGTGTCCAAGCTAGACTTGGGTTCAATTTATGGTGGATGTCAATTATTTATGTTTGCTTATCTGTATATTGACCTAGTTGCTAGTAGAATATTCGATCTTTATGGGTTTTCTTATATCTTCATAGCCTTGACACACACATGATATAGTGTACGATATTTATGATAGGGTAAGGACTATTTGTCATGTCCCAGTCCCAAAATACGTAGGACTAGAGTATGTGGCAATAACCAGCTATGTATCAAGCGGACTCCAGCCCAACTCAAATATAAATAAGCTTTTTATAGGTCAAGTATAACGATCTAAAATGTTAGTCAACTATATCTCAATCCACAAAATACTAGGCTACATTATGAGTCAATATATGAAAAAAATATAAATATCGAAGGATATGATGATAGTATCAACTAGATAAACCTGAAATCATAGAGAAACAATCATCATCTATATATCTATTATATAATGCCAGCTCAGCAAATACCTGGAGGGATCACCATATCCTCAGAGGGATATAACAAGATACATAACATGCATACTGAATGTAATAGTAAATAAACATGCAACGGAGAGAGAGAGAGGCAAGGAATAAAACATTGAATAACTACAACTAAGAAAGTGGCATGCCAACGAGAATAGTGCTATCAAACGTGACTATAATAAAATTGTGATAAACCGTAACCCTGTGAGAGCTAATGGCCCTATAGATTATATTTTTGTGGGGGCTCACAGTCTATAGTAAGTCTCTATCGTAACTCTATGGGGACTAACGATCCCCAAAGCCTAATATAAATATCTTGTTTAGAACTACGAATCAATCAAATCAAGTCAAGTCCAAATCAAGTCATGTCAAGTCAACTCATGTTAAGTCAAATCAAGTCAAGAGAATAATATTGGCGTAAGACTTGGCAACGACAATCTCAAGAAGTATACAAGGACGTGGCAAGATATAATAGAATAAGGAATGATGGAAAGATAGAACAAATTTACGTGCACGTATAAGGAGGAAAGAAAGTAGAAACATGAATATGACAAATATAACAAAGAAACCACAAAAAATAGTGAATGTGGATGAAAATACGTTGTACAACTTGGCAAGGAATACTTGCCTATTTTCGAAGGTAATATAGTCACAATCACTCGGTAGTACAATCCATTCTACTTGCTATCCAATCATGCCATCAACATGCGTCCCCATCTTACCAAATTTAACATGATAGATCTACAAATTCTACGAATAACGAATGATTCTAAATAATTAATTTTCCTAAGAAGTTTACTAATAATTCTGAAAAAAATTAATTTAGATTATATTTTTCTTATGTTAAATTCTAATTGTAGATTAATTATGAATTTAAATCATTAGATTCAAGTTTACAAATAATGATTCGTTACAAGCAAATCGAGCATTTTGTTGACCAAAAAGTCAACCAACTCAAACTTGAAATTTGAGTGCACAACCATGTAGATTTCAGCATTATAAGAACAATGGAATTGAAGGTTCATACGAATATAAAATTGATTATGAAATATTTAACTTATAAGTTACAAACTACTATTTCGGTGGATCCCTAATTGTCTATAACTTTAATCATATAAAAAGAATAATAAAATAACTAATAATTTATGAAAAGATTGCATGTTATATCCCTTAGTTTCATATTTCCAAAACATCAAACGGATCGCAAAAACGAGTTTGATATCTCCTAAAATCTTGAAAGCATCGAGACATGGTCGTATTTCGGACGATTGATAATAAAACACATTTATAGAATTATAGCTTTCATAATAAGTTAATTAAAATATATATGATAAAACTTGCCTCGATATAGTTCTAACAAAAAATACAGGAGTTGACTTGGAGTTCGAAACTAGGAGATATGGCACTTCAAAATATATGTAGCTGCTGAAATATGGGAATGTTTTTTCGATAAATTTTGGAGGCATGTTTTGATTTATAGGAAGGAAAAGTGAAAGGATTTTCTATATTTTTTTCAAATTCTATGTACTTATATTTAGGATTTGTAGGAGTTGGTTATTAACGATAATATATGGATGAAGTTGCTTTCCTTGTACATTTATGATTATGATTAATTTAAAACGTAGTTTAGATTTATTTAAATGAGCTACAACATTATTTACAATTACAATAGATAATAGCATATAATCCATACATATATATTGTTTGTATAATGTATATCCAAATTTATATACACAAGGTGCATTTATAAATCCTACATTAACATCTATCATACATTAAATATATAATACAATTCAAATCCTAAAAATATTAATTATTCTACTAGCCATTTTAAACTATTTATTACGAAGCCTAATTTAATAATCAAAAAAATTAAAAACTGGACAGGGGGGTTACACTATTGTACTTGATTGACCATCGACATATATGAGACGTGTGACAGATAGAATGTAGCTTTTATCATTAATGTGTTAGTAACTATAGAAGTTACAAACTGGACATGTTGTTTATACGACTTGGTCATTCTTATTAGGATAGAAAAGACAATTACTAGGCATATGGGTTACCGAAATTGGTGAATTAGTCTCTGTAGAAAATATAAGAGTTGACGATCTTATACTATATACTGCCCTCTGAAGTTCGATAAACGTTATATAGGATTTATAAATGACTGGTTGATAGTATATTCATATGTCATATTCCTATTTAGCCTATCCATGCCAATGCGTGCAAAAGTTATCATCAAATGTGTGCACATAAATGGATAGAAACACCCTTTGTATATTTACATTTTAATTTATATTAGCAAGTTTTTTTATCGTGCTACGTCTCTCTAAGGACCTGGTTTCCTTCTAGGTTTATTTAGTTGATTTTGTTATATTCTTAATGTAGATAGGTTATAACCATCTTTCCTGATATATGTATTTGGTACTTTAACAACTTTTATCTTATGCCATGATATTCTTTATTGTTTTAGTCAAGTATTTTTAGGCCCATATTATTTTTGGGTTATATTCGAACAAGTATTGTTATTAGGCTGCAGACTAGTACTCATATTGTTTATTTATTAAATTCCTATAGTATGGATTGTGTTATAGAAATGCCATATTATTATGATAGATATACCTAATCTTAGACAATATATACATATTTGAGTTGGGCTCGCGACCACTTGTTACATAGCTGGCCATTGCCATGTATCATGGTCCCACATACTTTGGGACTAGGGTGTGACAGGAGTAGACAATTTTTACTATGTATTGATCTTCCAATTTTTCCAGGAACTTGCACTTACTGTGATGGGTCATGTCTATGGGCCTTCTAACAGTAAGCACTAAATCTTTATTCTAGAATAACCTTTATTTGGCCTTTTTTAATGAAAGCTCTGGAGATCCGGACTTGATATAGCTTAATGCATTATTGAGCTTGTAGACGCTTCTCATTAAGGGCCAATAATTCTTTTAGGGATAAATGATTGTTTTCTTCCATGGTAAACTTGGTGGTCAGAGCAACATGGAGAGAAGTATTTGGATCTCTAATAGTATAATGGCCTCGTATATGTAAAACATTAGCTATTACGTATTATCGATCAATGTTCTGATCATTGTTCAATATGCCCAGAGACAAGTTATGTTTTTCATTCCAATCGCACTTGTTAGAAGAGGTAAACTTTCATAGCATCTTGATATTTTTTTTGTTGAATGCTTATTCTAACACATTGTCAACGAAGAACAAAGACGACAAGTAGAGATTACCCGAACACGATCCTTCTTCGAAAATGGCCTTCAATCCTCCTTCTTCTCTCCCAAAGTTGCAATGGCACTCTTGCCTCCTTTCTCTTTCTTTTTCTCTCCGTTGTATGTGATTAGGGTTAGGAAAGCCCATATGTAAACCCTCTAATCCCGCAGCAAAATTTGGACCGTAGTATACGATCCAATGGTGTAAAAATACCGTGAAATTAGCTTCAGCCCAAGGACACAGACTTCGGCCAGAACTCTGTGTGGGTGTCCCAGAAAGGTTCTGGACACAAGGGACAGAACTCGGCTCGAGTTCTGTCTTCCCTGTTCCAGTATGCCGTATAGTGGCTCCTGAGCTTCTCCTTCGTCAACGAATGGCCTCGTCACCTCCCCGAGCTTCTCTGACATACCGATGGTGCTTGTCGCACTCCGGGGTCTTATCCACAAAGGTTGGAAACCCTATCCACTCCAACATTTCTCTCCTTCACAACTATGTGGAGGGGATCGTCATTCCGACGATCTGCCTGCAGAACTCAAACGTCCCCTTTGTTAGAATCTTGGTGAACATATCTACTACGTTATCATCTATATGAACCTTCTCAAGCTCCATGTCCTTCTTCTCAACCACATCCCGTATCCAATGATACCGAGTCTCGATGTGCTTGGACCGGCTATGAAATGTCTGATTCTTTACTAGGTGAATAGCACTCTGATTATCGCAAAGCAAAGTATATTGTTCTTGCTTCAGCCCTATTTCCTACAATAGTTTTTCATCCAACGTAACTCCTTGTAAGCCTCCGTCACCACAATATACTCTGCCTCTGTCGTCGACAAGGCAACACACTTCTGCAACCGCGACTGCCACAATACCGTTCCTCCAGCAAACAACATCACATAGTCCAAAGTCAATTGCCTCGTGTCTACATCTCGAGCCATATCAGCGTCGGTACATCCAACCAACTTCGACTTGTCACCACCAAAAGAAAGTCTCCAATCGACAGTACCCTGAAGGTATCGTAGAATCCACTTAACTGCACTCTAATGTACCCTTCCAGGATTTGAAAGATATCTGCTAACTGTGCCAACTGCATGAGCGATGTCTGGCCTCATACATACCATACATAAGGCTTCCTATAGATGAGGCATATGAAACCCGCTCTATATCTTTTTTATCGTCCTCTGTAGATGGACACTGCTCCTCAGTGAACTTAAAGTACGCCGCAAGGTGTAGAAGCATGGAAAATATTAGAATAAGGCATAAATGGCCCATGCGGTTTTGGGTAGCAAGTCTATGCGGCTCATACTGGAGTTGTCCCATGCGGCCCAAAAGAAGACCCTCAGACTCATGCGGGTCAGGGATGAATACGGTTCAGCAGGAATATGCGGCTCAATTGATGACACGTGTGACCCCCCCACAGTTGGCCACTGGAGTAATGGCCTCATTTAATGCTGACACGACTCGACGGCTGTCTCTGACTAAGTATCATAAGGCTCTGCCATAATGAACAGCTTCGGGAAAAGAAGAAAATAT